>VZUI01038954.1:0-64276 GCA_013401135.1 Cettia cetti | reverse complement strand
TCCTACACTGGATTCCTCAGAGGAAGACTGGACCCATCTCGCCATCACTGGACTTTTCTACAGGATCATCTCTACTCCACAGAACTGCATCTGTTACTCCAGAAGGATTCATCTGGACTGCTTCTAACACCCTGACCAACAGGGTGTCAGGTCACATCCCTGACTCTGTCAGGGGTTTTCAGGTTTGATTTTTTTTCCCCCTGTTTGTTTTGTTTGCTTGTCTTTCTGTACTACTACACTTTTTTTTATTTTAATATTGCTAGTAAAGAACTGCTATTCCTATTCCTAAATCTTTTCCTGAAAGCCCTTAATTGCAAAATCATAGTAATTCGGAGGGAAGGGGGGGATCTATTCTCTATTCCAGGGAAAACTCCAGTTTTCCCTGGCAGATACCTGTCTCTAAACCAAGACAGAGAAGCCTCCAACTAGACGCTTTGCCACTGATCCTGACCCTCTGGGATCTATCGGGCAGTTTTCAGTTCCTTCCACTGTATATTCATCCAATCCACACTTCTGCAATTTTCTCAAGAGGATTTCTTGAGAGACAGTGTTGAAAGCCTTACTGAAGTCAAGGTAGACAATGTCCATTGTTCTTCCTAGTCAGATTGATTTTAGAAATCCCAGTACATCCCTACAAAGGCATGGAACAATTAACATCTCTGTTCAGTTTCACAGCTTTTCACATAAAGTTTCAGGCATCAAAATCCAAATACTTGCTTTAAGAACTGAAATATCAGAAATGCTAAATTTCTTTCTTAATAAATTAAGAATTTACTGATTCTTTGCAAAAGGCAGGCATTTGACTTGGAAACTACAGATTAAGTTTGAAAAATATGGTTTATTAGGCTCAAAATTAGAGTTTAAACTCAAAATCTGTTACTTTGAGAGACATTAGAATTTAACAAATTTCCTTTCATGAAAGGAAATGAAATCTTGAAATCAGAGAACAAAGTGTAATAAACATTCTGGAGAGGAGATATGATAAAATAAAATCCAATTAAAAAAAAAAAAAAAAAAGAAAGAAAGTGAAACCAATGAAATGGATTGAGATGAAATGAGATGCAGAGAAAAAAAACAAAACTTGCCAAAATTATGCTCACAGAAATCTTGAAATCAGGGAACATAGTCGAACGAAGAGAAAGGAGAAAATATTAATGAAATGCTAATACAAAGAAGAGAATGGAAGAGAAAAGAAAAAAAGAAAAGAAAATTTTATAACTCTGTTCCGAAATTAAAACAGTAAATTGGCATGGGATGACTTGAAGTGAAGTAAAATGGGCTAAACCTTGCTGAATTGATCCTCATTGAAATTGCAAGCCTTCATTTCCTTCCATAAAATGAGTAATTTCATTTTGTGAAAGGAAATGAAATCTTGAGATCAGAGAAGATATTGTAACAAACACTCTGGAAAAGAAATACATAAATGCAAGTGGAAAAAAAGAAGAAGAAATGGAGTGAATTCTACAAAATTGATTGGGATGACATGAGGTGCAGTGAAAAACACTGAAACTTGACAAAACTATGTGGATTGAAATCTCAAAATCAGGGAATGAAGTCAAACAAAGAGACAGGAGGTGAAACTGATGAAATGAGATGCAAAAATATTTCTTCATTTCATGAAAGGAAATGAAATCTTGTGATTTCAAGAAGGATTAGTTTGACAAGGTTTGGTCCATTTCCCTGCACTTCATGTCATGCCATTCTATTTTATTGTTTTCACGCAGTTTCAGAAAACCACAAGAAACCTTTGTTTCAGAAACCACAAAGCCCAGAGCTCCAAGGACACTGCAGCTACAAAAGGTATGCCAAGGGGAGCATGACACAGCCCCGACATTGCTGCCTCCACATCCTGCTCCTTGTCACCACCCAAATGCTGGGCACCTCAGCCTCTGCAAAATCCTGATTTAAGTGCCCGGCTTTGGCATAGGCTTGAGAAAACCACAGAGCTTAGAGCTGGACAGTGAAACTACAAAAGGCATGTCAAGGAGACCATGGCACTGCATGAACATTGCTGCCTCCACACCTTGCTCCTTGGAACTACAGATGTGTGGAGGGAGTAATTTGATTTTTTTAAAATTTTATTTTTATTTGATATTTTAATGTGATAGTTATTAACATACATGGAGTCATACATGAGGAGGAAACTTACTCTAGGAGCTGTACATGTGATGGAGGGGATCCCAGTCCCTGGGGAGGCTTTCTCTGACAGCCCATCGGTGGAAAGACAGCTCCCACGATTGGGCTGCGACTGCCCCTCGTAGGTGGGGTAGATCACTGGTTGCCCGGGAAAAAATGCCCCTTAAATTGGGCTGTGGGAGAAGCCTTAGCACACAAAAGCAGATACCCGCAGCACACCCCTCAGGAGGCTATTTTCTGGTTTTCTTACAGGGAGCGAAGGCTCGCCAGGAGGGCCAGGTCTGCTCACTCCGTCATCTTTTTCGCCCTGTGGTGCTGCTTCTTCCGTGGCTGTTTGTCCTGTCCTCACCTGTCCTGCCCTGCTCTGGCCCCATCCCGCAGCAGCCGCTCGGTGCCGGCCAGCGCCGGGCACAGGCTGCTCTCTTCCACTTGGAAAAGGCGCCCAGCCGCTCCCGGGAGCCACGCAGGCTGAGCGCTGATCGCACGCTCCGTCTGCCGGTCCGACAAACACAGGGCACCCTGAGGTGAAGCAGAAATTTTGTCCTTGCCTTCTAGTTCTCTCTCCATCTCCCGTTTTCCTTCTCTGCGCACTGCTCTATGCCCCTTCAGTAGGAACACGGATCTTTCTCTATCAAGACATTTTGTTCCACTTCACATCATCCCATTCCACTTCATCCTCCTCACTTTATACTTCTTCCACTTTTTCTTTAACAGCATTTAATATAATTTTTTGTTTTTAAATGACATTTATTTACATCAATGTCTTCTGTCGCCTTGTTTCAATTTGTTCCCTGATTTGGGATTTCAATGAGAATTGTTTCAGCAAGATTTGGTCTATTTCACTGGAACATCCCACTGGCCAAAGATTGCTCCCTCTAAACCTTTCTTCTTGGCACAACCCATGTGCTGGGCACCTCAGCAAAAGGCTGGTTTTACTGCTCTGCTTAGGTTTAGGCTCGAATAAAACCAGAAAGCCCAGAGCTCCAAGGACTCTGCAGCTACAAAAGGCATGCCAAGGGGAGCACAGCGTTGTCCCATCATTACTCCTCCCACACCTTGCTCCTTTGGAACCACCCATGTGCACCTCAGCCACAGAAAAGGCTGCTTTTACTGCTCTGCTTAGGGTTAGGGTTGAGAAAAACATGAAGACCAGAGCTCCAGGCACCCTGACACTAAAAAAGGCTTGCCAAGGCAAGCATGGCCCTCCCCCAACATTGCTCCCTCCACACTTCTCTCCTTGGCAGCAACCTCAGCAAAAGGCTGATTTCACTCTTCTCCTTAGAGTTAGGGTTGCACTTAGGGTTAGGGTTGAGAAAAGCAAAGCACTGAGAACTCCAGGGATGCTACAGGTGCAGAAGGCATGCTGAAGGGAGCAGGGCCCTACCCTGACATTGTTCTTCTATGCCTCTCTGCTCGGCACCTGCTTCAGAAAAAGGTGGCTTTTAGTGCTCCACTTAGTGTTAGGGTTCTGCTTAGGGTTCGGGTTGAGAAAAACACAAAGCCCAGAGCTCAAGGCACCCTGGCACTACAAAACACGTGCCAAGGGGAGCATAGCACTGCCCAAGTATTGCTTCCTCCACACTTTTCTGCTCAGCACCACCCATGTGCTTGGCACCTCAGCAAATAACAGTTTTTACTGTTCTGCTTAGGGTTAGGCATTAGAAAACCACAAACACTAGACCTTCAGGGACACTGAAACTACAGAAGTGCAGAAGAGGAGCACGTCATGTCATCTAATTACATGTGATTATAATCACTTAATTTCTGAATTTTTTTAAAATTTCTTTCCATGTAATTTAATTTCATTGGTAGCACAATCTGCCAGTTTGTTTCACTTTGTTCCCTGATATCAAGATTTAATTTCCTTTCATAAAAGGAAATTTTTAAGCTCATGAAACGAAATGAAATCTTGCAATTTCAATGAAGATCAATTCAGCAAGGTTTGGTCCATTCCCCTGCACTCATGTCAACCCATGCCATTTTATTGTTTTCACTTTGGAACAGAATTTTGCCTCTTTTTTTTAAGAATTTCACTTCACCATTTTTTTCACTTGTCTCTTTCTTTTGCTTTGTTTACATGTTTCCAGAGTTCAAATGGTATAATTTCAGCAAGATTTGGTCCTTTTCACTGCTCCTCATTTCATCCCAATCCTTTCAGTTATAGTCACTCCATTTCCCAATTTTCATTTTTTTTCCACTTGCATTTGATTTTATCATGTTTCCTTTCCAGACTGTTTGTTACACTTTCTTCTCTGATTTCATGATTTCATTTCCTTTCATGAAAGGAAATGAAGTTCTGAGATTTCAATGAGGATCAATTCAGTAAGGGGTTTGTCCATTTCTCTGTACTTCATGTCATCCCATGCCATTTTCTTGTTCTCACTTTGAAACAGATTTTTCTCTCTTTTTTTAGCTATTCTTTCAATTACTTCTGCTATGTCTTTGTTTGACTTTTTTCTCTTTTTGGGGTATTTCAGCAAGTATAATGGAAAGATTCAGTCCTTTTCATTGCACCTCATTTCATCCGAATCCATTAGGTTATAGTCACTCCATTGCCCAATTTTCACTATTTTTCTGTGTGAATTTGATTTTATCATACCTCCTTTCCAGACTGTTAATTACACTTTCCTCTCTGATTCCAAAATTTTGTTTTCTTTTATGAAAGGAAATTCATGAAGGGAAATGAATATTTTGATTTCTGTGCAGATCAATTTGGCAAAGTTTGGTCCATTTCCATGCACTTTATGTTATCTCATTCCATCTTATTATTTTCATTTGTTTCAGAATTTTTTTGTTTGGCCTTTCAAAAGTTTTTTCTCCTTCTCCTCATTTCATTTTGTTCCTTGGTTTCGAGATTTCTTAGAGTATCATTTTCTCAAGTTTTAGTGTTTTTCACTTCGTGTCATTCCAATCCATTTGATTATATTCATCCTTTTGTGTGGTCATATCTCCTTTTCAGAGTGTTCTGATTTCAAGATTTTTTTCCCTCTCATGGAATGTAATTGTTCATTTCAAGAGCTAGAGAATTTAAATTTTTTCTAGAATTCCTGATATTCTCTAGGAGTGAATTTAGTTGTATAATTATGCAACTTTAAAAACAAGTATTATATATAGGACAATATTAGCATGCATTAGGTAAAGATGCATCTGAACCATAACTGTACCTATTTTCTGTTCCGTATACCTACATCATATGGATTCTCATAGCAATAATGATTACTTTTAGGCTTTGCCTGGAAAGCCTGAAATTATCTGCTGAAACAAGCCTTTGAAATTTATGTGCAAATATTTTCTCTTCCACCAAGCAGTTTCATTTCTGAGAAATCTCCCTCCACACCTTTTTGTGTTACACACAAATCTGTTGCTTAGATGGAGCATATATTAAATCTGTCATTTCTCAAAGGAGGTGGTAAAACTGTGATTCACACATGCAAGAGGCAAGCAGAGATGGAATTTTTTTTAATTCAGCTTCTAGAAGCTTGCTTGTCTGATGGCTCCCTAGATGGTTTTCATTATCTCCTTCATGAAACATTATCCCCCTTTTCTACGATGAAAAAGAAAGTGACAAAAATTCTGTCACTTCAGAAAAATAAATCCACTGCAGGGACAACTACTTCCCTGGTGACCAAAGGCCACTTGCCTTAAATGGGAGCTTTGTACCAGCATTTTATTGCAGCTGCAACTTTGTACTAGGCCTCTCAGGGTAATAGTTGATCCCCTAGCTAACAGGTTGTTGTGACCTATGTGTTTTCAATACTTCATGCCATCAGCTTTGTTCATGCTGACAAAGAAAACATTTTTCAAGCACAGGGTGCCCTTGAGAAGTACTTACGCTCCTTTTAAGACAATTTTTGTATTTTGCTCATATGAAAGAACAAAGAACATGGTCAATTCCATTAATTTAAAGTGTCTGCCGTAATGGCCCCAAGTTGCTGTTTCATAATCTTTACTTTTAGAAGAATTTAGGTGAGAATTTAAACATACTTCTAGAAATTAGTCTGTTCCATATTGCTGGAGTTCACTGTGAGGGTGAAAGAAAATTAATTCCCTCCAACCTGCCCTCAGCATGAAACTTGTGCAACTGTTCAATTGTATGAATCAAACATTAGTAAAATTGAAATAGCGTTTGCATTTACCTGTCTTTTGTCCTGGTGCTGCAAGATGGCATCAGGTCATATCACTAGACCAAGTTAAGTTGGGTTGTGGCCAATGTTGCTCTTCTGCGGACAAAATCATACTTGGCCTGGCTCAATGGAATGGGAAGCACATCTAAATGTGCTGCCTGAACCTGAAAAGAAAGAGTTGTTAGGCAAACATTATAGGATTGTTCATCACTCATCAGTAATTCTGATAAGAGGGAATCAGTATGTTCTTAACATAGAAATAATATCTTTTGCAGTTCCTTTATTATAATCATGAAATTATTTATATTAGAAGTGATCTTCTGAGTTCATGTTGTCCAACATCACCACTCAGAGCAGGTCTGGTTGCTGAGACTTTGAATACATCTAAGCATAGAGCAGACAAAAAAATGAATCTCTACTTTTCTGCAGGCTTGTCATTTTCTAACCTCCATTCCTTTTGTCTAGACTCCCACTCTCCTCCTCCCCCTTGGGTCTTTTTACACCTTTTTGCTGCAATCATAAATCAAATATGACACCACTGATCCTTGTGCTCCTCTCACAGTTCCTCTCCCACATTACTTCCATTGCTAAAATTCGTCTGTTTTGGTATTCCTATTTTCCCAATATGCATACTTCAAGGAGTTTTTCTGCTTCTCATGACAGAATAGACATGCTTTACCTATATGAATCTGATTTGTAGGTACTTGCTGTAAAGGTTTCCCCATTTTTCTTGTCCAGGTTATTACTCTGTGAGTCTTGTTGAAAAGTCTAGAGATAAAAAGATATTGTAAATCCACCTGAGCAATTACGGCTTGGGAAAGCCTTCTGGAGTACAGACTGACACAGCCAGAGAAACTGCAGCTGTTACGAAGAATGGGAGAACTCCTGAAAAAAAGCAAAACTCATCTTCTCATTACATCATCTCATATTTCCAAGAAAGTGTCACTTCCAACCCTCTCTGTCAGGTGGACAAACATATTGTCTTTGATGAGTATCTGGGCTTGTTTGTCTTGACTTGTTTATCCTCCATCTCTATATCTCTAGTCTCCTTCTCAGTCCCGTAAATGCTGTTGCACATTGTGAAAGACCCATCTTTCCTTCCTGCCAAATCCATTGGCACTGCATAGGCCTGCTGCCACTTTTGTTCTCTCTCCTATCAGGGAAATGAATGTAGTCTTTGTTTTGCAGGGAAAAATCAATGAATGCTCCCCAAATTTTCAATTTATGACTTTAAAATAGTTGAAATTTCTGCAAAATAAAGACATCAGTAATTTTTTATCTTTTTTTCCCCCACTCTCTAAATAATGAAAGAGACTTCCCAGATTTTCCCTACAACTTTGGCAAGTTGGTTTCTGCTGTAAGGTACAGGTAAGATGGTAGCCTCCCGTACTGATCAGCTGGAAGAAGCATAAAGAAATGGGAAGACATGAAAAGTAGGTCCAAGGAATCTCAATTGTTCATCAAGTTCATTCTAGGGCAAAATAATTTCTGGCAGACTTCTGCATAAACTGATGTTAGAGACCTTGAGTGGCAGGAGCTCTGCAATCTCCCAGGGAAGTAGTTTCTTGGTCTTTACTGTCCATATTTCAGAGGATCCCACCTAGCCAGTGCCTTACCTGCATGTCTTGGTGTGGCCAAAGTCCATAGTTTCTTGTGTGATCTACAATTTTATAAAAAAAGTATTATTTCTTTATAAAATAAATGATCTTCACCTTTTTTGCAGCAATTTTTCTTTAATTCTTCCCTCCTTCAGTCATCTCTTTTTTTGTGCCAAAAATGCCCTGACTGGACAATGGTAGTCACTAAGTGATGCCAGGTAGAAGTAAAAGATGAGTTTGCTCTTCTTGAGACACTCTTCATGTGCAAAAGAATGTCAACCCACTCCAAAACACTTTCTTCTCACTGTTTTTTTTTTCTTGAACACATACTTCCATAAATATTCATAATTATATATCTTATAATAGTTTTATTTATTATAGTAGTTTTTAAATATGTTTATTACACTAATCCTTGAAAGATGGCTTCACATTTGTCTCTTAACGAGTGGATTAAACTTGCATATTTTCCTTTGCCATCATAAAAAAGGGGTTGTTTACAGCTAAATAGCATAATCAGATTTGGAATTCAATGTCAAGGTCAGCCTTTTTCCTCAGAAGTATTGATCTATTATACTATTTAGGTTTATTTGCCTAAGATGAATGAAAAGAATCTAAGCATAAAGGGAAACTGAGTCACAGCAGGATTTGTGTTACTTAGGGAAAGGACTGACCCATGTAAATCTAGTATTAAAGAAATTCCTTTCCACAAATCTTACAAGAAGCAAAACAAAAATCTGCTACCAGAAAAATGCTGAATTACTCTTTGGAAAGTTGAAGATTTCTTGGAATTTTTCATAATAAACCTAAACCCCAGGAACTTAAAAACATAGTTTATGAATCCCATGAAGTTGATACTTTGATTTCACAGAATAAGGCTTCTTTCTAAAAAAAAAAAAAATCCATTCAGTTTCTGTATTTACTGTTGTTGCCTTTTTTCCTCTGAATGTTATTCAGAGGAAATAATTTTAGCATTCTAAGATCTACTTTGGGATTACCATTTGCACTGCTTGAGGCACAAAGATCAGCATGTATCATATCTGGATTGCATGGCAATGTTTGCAGAGAAAATTTAAGCTAAATACCTACTGATCCACTGCATGATGCTTTCAGGCAGCTGTGCTTCAGCTAGTTCAACAAGGTAAATCTGCTTTTATACTTTTCTCTGGAGCCTGTATCCCATGAGTTTCCAAGTGCTTTCAAGATATTGAAAAGTCAACAAAAATTCAAACCATTTTGTAACCAGTGGGATGCGTTGAGAACATCATAGAGAACAGCCCAAGGAGAAACAACCATAAATGAGGACATAAATTGTAAAGGAGGGAAATAGAGTTTAATGAATATAGGCATCACAGAAGCTAACAATGTATTCTAATTATCTCCTTCTCTAACAAAATTTTGCAACATGTCTGATTAACATCAAGGAACCTGAACCTGTAATACTAGAAAATGACTAGTTATTAATATAATGACATGAGAGTCTATCGAAAAAAAATTTAAAAAGCAAAAAAAGGAAGAAATATCCTGTAGGTAAGCTCAGGCTTCATCGAATCATAGAATCGTAGAATGGCTTGGGTGGGAAGGATGTGTAAAGATCATCTAGTTCCAAGCCTCCTGATGTGGCAGGGATGCCTTTCATTAGAACAGGTTGCTCAGAGCTCTGTCCAACCTGGCCTTGAGATTTACTGGGAGTTGGATTTTCAGTAGTAAGAGATATTCTACACACTTTGTGAGAGTCGTGGTAGGTAAAACATAACCCAAAACCAGCAAACCAATGCAATGCTTCTTTCAGCTTCCAAGCTCAGATTAACAGTTTTCCTAACCTCACAGAATTGGATTAGTACTAAACTCAATCCTCATTAACATTTCTGTTTGCAATTAATCCCCAACTATAATTTTTCAGTAAGATAATCAGTTTTATTAGCTGTCACATATTAGAGACAGATACCATAACTTGTTTCATTTTAGACTTTGCAGAAAAAAAAGGAAAATTTTGTCAAGAGACTTAATTACTCTGAACCTACCTTTCTTCATAGGACCACAATTGGTTCAAACTAAAATCAGTAGGTTTTTTATCCTAGATTAGCCAATAACTTCCTATTAAGGTCATTTAAGTACACCAGGTTGATATTAGAGGTCCTGATGGTCTCAGACAGATGTGAGATTTACACTGGGCAATGTAAAACCTTGACTGATATTTTAACACAATGTTATTATCAAGGCTCAATGAATTGTCTTCCTACCATGTGCTCCCTGCCCCCCTACTCATGTCCACCATCTCTTTGGTGCTTGTCTCCCTTGAGAGAACTGCTGAAGTATCATCTATTTGATTAATGGGAGACATTTCTTGCCAGTGCAGAGTACAGGAACTTGGAGCAGGGTCTACATACTCCGAGCTTCACAGGAAGAGCCTCTCTTACACAGAATAAATTAGACCACACTTTTGACAGAAGATGCAATCATGAGACAGTGGAGGAGTCAAGACATCACACTCATTAAAGTTATGCCTGCAAAGGATAGAGATTTCTTCGAACAGTCATCAGTTTTGACATGTTCAGTGCAACATCACCATTCCCGATTTATCTGTAGCTCTACAAAGAAAGGACAATGAAACAGGAAAAACATGCTAAAAAAAAGTTTTAAATAAAAGCAAGAATTCTTCAGTTCACTCCAAGCTTTTAAGATTTTATTGTTTTCCCTGCTCTGTTTGTGTCAACAAATAAACTATCTCCTCTCCTTTAAATATCTGTGGTCCCTTTTTTGCTGTCCTGTTTGAAGCCAGTAGGAGAATCTTCTGATGGTAGTAAAAACAAGATCAAGGACACACTTGTTTCCTTTATCCTCTGTGATTTCTCCATTCATCTCTGCTTCATGAAAAGTATGTATTTCAGAGAACCCCTCAGTGCTGCAAATGAGCCCAAGAAATGCTGCACACTGACAAGGCACAAACTTATTTGTTTACTCTCATTTCTTCAATAGCTAGGACAGGAGAAGTCTCTGTCCTTCAGCAGTCTTTGCACAGCAGCTCTGCATTCACCACAGCTCTCATCCTTTTGCTGCTAAAGTGAAAAGTGCCTTAAAGGGTGCAAGACAGGATTGTTTAGGCAATTTTAGCAGACAACCTTTGAAGTAGAAACCATGCCTCAGTAGTCCCACACACCAGCCTGTAAACAGTAATACTTAGTACCATGATGTACATACTAAACGATTCTGCTAATACATAACTTCTAGTACGTATATTTACATATGTGCAAATGTACACCAGGCTGAAGCACAGTTACATTATTAATTAATTTTCCTTGCATTTAAGGACACAATAATAATGTGCAATGGCCAGGACAGGAAAATAGTGAGCTTGAAATGGGAAAATGAACAAAAGTGTGGGAAGATAAGAGAATGGGATGATGATAGAAAAAAGTGCTGAAGAAAAAGAACATGAGGGAGAAGGGTGAGGAGGGATATAAAAGCAATGAAGCAAAAAAAAAGAAGAAGGTTTAAATAGGATATCCAGACAACCACAATGAGATCAAGATGAAAACAAAAAACTAACAAAAATCCAAGCCTTTATATGAAAGAGCACCAAAGTTGGATTCAAGAAAACAACAGTCCACAAGAAACTTGCAAACAGTGCAGGAGACTGGCTGTGCTGCTTATTAAGAACAGGAGTAGGTTGTCCCCTAATCTGCCATGGTTTTTATCTCTCTCAAAAAAAAAAAAAAAAAAAAAAGTGACATTGGAAAATGAATCTTTCCTGTCACTATAGGCAGGTGCTTAACTGAAGTAGGGCATGAACTTCAGTTTCAGCAAATATCCTGTCTTTCCTAAGACAGACAAGAAATTAGCAATTTCAGCCAATTATTTCCCTAATATCTTAAGATTTCCTCAGTATCTTTAGCTAATATTGACTTGTCAAATAAAAAAAAGGTGATAGAGAAGGCTACAGAGTCTATAAAAGTCTACCTTGGAAGCAGGTGCTTGTTGATGCTTTTGTCCTTGCTTGGAGTTAATGTAAGGAGGGGTTGATCTTTTCCTCAGCTTTAAAGGATCTTTGTGTCTTTATTTTTGTAATGACCATAACCCACCTGTGGAAACAAGAGGTCTTCAGTGCTCACAGAAAGAGGACTTACAAGGGTAATCAATTTAAAGCAAGTAAAATTACAATCTTGAGCAATGTTTTTGAATAAAAGCAGTAAAAAAGTCATATAAACCTTACATATAGCAGTGACAAGATTAACAAGCTCACATTGCAGAAGACAAGAAATACATTGTGCTAAAACTTCTTGCTGTGGCCAGGGATAATTCTTTCTGACAGAAGTAGTGAGAGACAGTCCAAGGTCCTGTGATAAATGAAAAATGCATGGCAAATTATGAGTATAGATTTTAATGACTGTTTTTATTAGTGCTGTTAAGGCCTACTGTATAATCTGTCCCTAGAACAATTTTCCTGTGAGCTTTCTGGGAATTAAGCATACACAAGTCCCTTTGGCTTGAATGGAAATCGTGCAGTAAAATCTTGTGCTAATCTGAAAAATATACATATCTTTGTTATGGAACACTTTCTATCAGACCTCCTCATTTGCTTTACATATTATTGCATAAATTTCTACTAGACTTCAGCATTTAAAGCCATTTGCTTATATGAAATAAAATTATTGTGTGCCTGAGACAATCATATAGTGCTCTTTCTGAGATCTGGACAGTGAAGGCTGTTCCCCAACACTGCAAAACATATCCTAAGCCTTCATTAAAAACTCAACCTTTTTTCCTATAGATGTCAAGCCCTTCTCAATTTTATTCTTTCATCCAAAATTCACTGCCTCTATAAGAGTGCATAGATCTCCATTTTGGCAGAAGTAGTTTTTAAGGGATTATAGGATTACCTGTTGAAATACCCATGAACCTAAAGCTAAATTTAAAAAAAAAAAAAAAAAAAAAAAAAGACCAACCCCGAATTGTTTGAAGGCCAGGTATCTCAGTGCTCAGTTATCTCATAAATTAGGTGATGCAAGTAAATCTGATCAGAGAGCAAAGCTATGGACAAGGGCAGGAGGCAGACTCTTGCTGCACAAATGTTCTGTGACACCTGCAAGCTGGTCAGTCACCTTTTTAGACTGTGGAGTTTCCACATAGCAGACAAAGAGAACGAAGTGTCTCTCCTGATTTCCTGCTAGCATAAGGACCTTGCAATCCAGATATCCTCAGCAGCATTACAGAAAATCAAAAGTGATAAAAAACACTTGAGATAATATTGTTATATGGATATTCTAGTTACCACAGACAAAAAAATATTCAGACAATCTGTTTTCTTTAAGAAATAATAATAATAAAAAATTCTGCTCTCTCTCATATTTTAAACTGCTGTCACCTTCCATTAGCAAAATGATTCTCCTACTCTTCCACCCAAAATGTTAGCAAAAAAAGAGAAGAAATAGTAGATGTTAAATTCACTATTTATTTTTCCTTTTGTAAAAAGGAAAAACTGAATAGGTTTTTAATTAAAGAAAATTATTAACTTCTTGTTGCTAAACTTTTTCTTAGTCTCTTATCCTACGGGAATAAAAATAGTCAGAGTACCCAGAGGGAAAAAAAAAAAAAAAAAAAAAAGTAGAAGAAAAAAGTATACCAGTATTTTCAGGTCTTCATACTAAATATATGAGCTCTTCATTCATCATTATTTGTTTTCATAAAAAATATTGGATTGCCTTTCAAGGTGGTCATCTGCTACTTACAAATATGAAACTCTTGTTTTGAAACTGAGCTGCAGGCAGGGTTATTAATCCTAGGCTCTTAATTCTTGATACTCTACTGCTCACCTTGTTTTTAATTCAAGCAACACTTATACACAAGTGCAATACTTTATTAATAATATGCTTAACAGAGCTCATAACTCAAAAAGTAATAATGTCACAGTATCACATTGACTATATATATAAATGTTAGAACATCTGGAACCTTAATAAAAAGAAACAGTGGATGTTAGCTTTTGAGAGAAATGTGTTTTGAAGAATATATAATTTTAATTAAACTAACTTTGTCTTAAAATAAGAGCTTAGATGTTTAACTACTAATTAGGAGCTGAACATCAGGAAAATAGCATGCTTCTGCCTGAATAAAACTGTTTGAAAATTACTTTTATGTTCATGGACAACATTTCCAAATGTAAGCTTTTAACAAAAGACTTGAAGACATCTGCAAAGACATTTTTATTAAAAAGAAACTAAAAAGTTTGACTTCTTTTCAGCAGCAGGAAGAAGGAAGTGGTTGATTTTTCCATCTGACTCACATAACTTTAAACAGGTTCAAATTGTGATTTTCAGATTTAAGGCTCTTTCAAATGTAGTTCAAAAAGCCTTGGAACTGTGAAGCTATGTGCCTTGTTATAGGCTTAGATTGATTTTGCCATGCACATGACTTCAGTCTGTTATTTCAGGCTATGTTCCCTATTATTTAATCTATTCTGCCTTACAGGCCATGTCACAAACATCTCAAAAACCCATGCACTTGCTGGGTCTTGTTCTGCCTGGCTCTCTGCCTGACTATCCATTTTTCTCCTAAAATACATCACTACTCCTATAATTGCTTTTGGAATTCAGTATCTATATATCAATACATATATGTATATATCAATGCATATCTATATGTCAATGTATGCCCTCATCCCCAGAAATTAGCTGCTGATTTAGATGTTTTGCTGGACAATGTAAATTTCTTACAGAAGAAGCATATTTTTCCCTCTCTTCTAACAGAAGAACAAGAGTCAGAACCTTGAAAAAGGTGTTGAAGAAGACCTGAGTGGCTATTGCATGTGAGAGAGACAACAGCACTTGGACACACACATGTAGTAAGTCTCTTAGAGACTGGAAAGGCTGGCCACATAGCTTTTGAAACTGGGGCATGGTGACACATCCTGGATGACAGGCCAAGCTGTGCTTCTGCTAATTTCTGTGCAGATCATGTTACAAAATGATAGAAAATTTCCTCTTCTAAAATTATACTAATATGTTGCCTAATTGTGCAGCTTTACAGAAGTTCAGGACTTCTGAAATTGTGCTGCAGTCGAGAAAAGTTCTAGAAGTAGAGAGCAACAGCCAGAAGTTTTGGATAACTGTTTGTGAATCACTGTGTTTTAACTCAGTAACCTGGTCAATTTACCAATAATCATTTTTAAAAAGTATTTCAGTATGGCAAATTCCTGTAATAATCTGGCTGGTTTCTACAGTTGCTACTGTTTTTTTTGTTTCGGTTAGGTTTGTTTTGGGTTTGTTTTATGGGACAGTCAAGATTTATCTAAAATATGGCTGCAACTGGCATTGCAGGTAGGCTTTTAGCTCATGCAATAGGAGTAGCTATTCTGATTTAACCAGCAGATCACTACAAAACCATGATTTTCCTTTTTTTTTATTAGCAAGCACAATTTTCTTCAAAGTCATAAGGTTTATACTAAAACTGTTTTTTGTGGGGGTAAAAAAGTGATGACAAAATTGAAATGAGAGCCGTAGTTAGTGGATGAGGAAGTTCAGTGGATATTTTTCTCCTGTGGAAGCAGTTGAGTTGATACATGCTGTAAATTAGTAGAGTTAAGTCTTTTTAATGCTAGGTTTTACCCCATTGTTCCTATTAGCAGATCTGTTTTTTATGGGGGGCTATGCCAAGAACTGTCCAGGCTACAAAACCTTTAACATTTTAAATTAGTACCTTAAAAAGGCATTGTCGTGGATTTGCACTGTGCTGCTGGAAAGAGCAAAACATTGGCATTTCAAACTAGAATAAGCATCTTAACCTTGTAAGAGCTGTAATACACTATTTACTGTTTTGTTATTACCAGCCCTGGGGCAAACTGTAAAAGAAAGCCTAAAAAGCAGAAGCCTCAATTACCTACCAGGATGGAAGTAAATTGTTTGACCTGATTAAAAACAAAAGTATAGGTATCTGTAAGTGGGTAGGAAGGACCTTTAAAGCACCACCTTTATAGCATTCCATTGAGAAAACATCATTCTCTCAAGGCCTAATGAAAGAAAGGATGCACTTCAGGGAAGTAGAATGCTCAGTGAGTGTCTTTCAAGTCTAAACCACAAACTGTAACAGAAGTGACAATTGACCAAATGGCAGAAGGACAGAAGGGAGCACTTATGCCACAGCTTCTATTCTGGAAGAGACAGTATTTTCTTTTCTACTTTCTCTGGATTTTTTGCTTGAAGAGGAGTTAATAGGGAGGGGAAAAGGCCAAAGACAAGAAAGGTCAGTTTTAGCTCCTAAACACAGCAGTATGCAGCAGCAACAGCAGGCTCAATCATCTCCCCTTCTATGGCAATGCAAGGAATTGGTGAACTGCAAAGAAAACTACGTGCAAGGGATTAGTGACAGCAAAACTACTTTCTCCAGCTGGTCTCATCAGGCAAAAAAAAGAAAAGAAAGGTCTGGTTTAGGTGCAAGGAGCAGAGAACACCAGCACACACACTACTTCTGATATCTGCTGTAAAAGGTGCCCATGTTGAACTGCATTTAAGAAGTCTAAAATATTTGCTGCTGAAATTAAAGTTTGGAAAGAGGTTGAGGAGTCACCATGGATTATTCTCTGGAACGTGCACGACCATGTATAGCAGTAGCTGACAGAAGACAAAATGTTGAGCACGACAGGAAATCTTGAGAACAAGACGGAGGGTTGTCTTTTGCCCCTGTAAAACCCATGGCAATCATGCCTTGAATATTTAATGCAGTCCTGGTCTCCACATCCCAAGACAGATGTGGCAGATTTGGAAACGGAGAAAGGCAGCAAACAAAATCAAGGGATGAAGTATCCCACATGTTTGAAAGGTTTGAACAGCCTGGGATCCTAAATTGGGTGAGGAGAAGGTGTGTTGGCAGATTGACTGAGGCTTACAAGATGATGAATATAGTGGATTGGGTGACTGAAGGATGGTTTTCCATGCCACCATGCAGTATTAAGGGTACTTGTTAAAACTAGTGGGACATCACTTTAAAACTGGTGAATAAAATACCTTTTTACAGAGAAATTGATGAACTTTAGCAGCTGCTGCTGCAGAATTTTGTAGAGGTAGAAGGATGAGTGGTTGCAAAAGATTCTGAACAAACTCCTGCACAGATTTCTGAGCAGATACTGAAGGGAATATGTACTGTCTGACACGCTTAATACTGTGTTAATACACTTAATATTTTTTAAACCACGTCTTAAAATGTCTTTGGAAGCTGGGAAGGACAGGTGAACAGATTTGAAAAGTGATCCAGACATGTATGTTTCCCCTTGCTGATGAACAGCTCTTTTTTGCTACCGTCATGGTGCAATGCCTGGCTAGATGAATCACTGTAGTACCATCCAGTAGGGATTTTTGTGCTGATTTTAACAGATACAGAATTAACGATGTTTTTTAATTCAAGCAGTGCTTCAGGCATAAATTTGAAAGTTTAACTCACTTCAAAATCCTAATAATTTTTCCTTTGTAAGTATTTTCCTCTTTTAGCTAATTCACATAGTAAAGGACACACTTTTTTTTTGGTTGTTTTTTGAACTGTAGACATGTCCTTCAAAATAGAGACAGGACTTAATGAGTCCATTTCTACTGTATCTCAAATATATGCTTATCTCTGTAAGTACATTCATGAGCACACACTTTATTAAAAAGTAACTTTGGAGGTGACAAGTTGGGCATGGAAAAGCAGGACAGTCTGTGAATTTTATGTCTGATACAATTCCCTTTCTCTCTTTTGTTTTGTGTTTAATATCCCAGTCATGCTTGCCTAGTTGCCTCTGTGCAGCTCCAGGGTGATGGAGCTGGATCTCCCTCATAGGAACTACCAGCTCTGCAGGGCTCCCCTGTGGCCTCTGCCTCTTCAGAAAATTTGAGTGTCAAAGACATAACACACAGAACAAGACAATCGTTGCAGTGCTTTCATATTGTGCCCTGCTTAAAGAGAAGCCTGACTTCCACAATGTCACAGTCTTTATTTCTAGAAACCATGGTCATTAACAGATAAAATGAAAACACAATAGAACTAGCGATAGGATGTTAATAACATTTTGTTCTTATTATCTTTCCTGAAAGTTACAGCTTATGTGGTGTTTCAAAACTCTTCTGTGAGATAAAGAGAAGGGATATTCATATTCTCATTTTACATGCAAATACACTACCATTAATTGTCTTGAGGCTGTATCATCTATCCAGATTGCAAAAAAAGGTGATTCAGTGAACTGGAAACTCAATTTACCAATTCTCTATAGTCTTTTCGATCCCCTGGTAGATGTAGTTTTCACTGGAAATTACAATAAAATATGAGATTTCTTATGCTGAAACAATACTCCTATTTGCTTTGTGACTGCAGTCTGGTGATCTTTTGACTGTCCTCCCTCGTTATCTTGCGAATGTCTGTTTTAATTTTTTGCCATGAGTATATCTGCCTGAAAATTTCCATCCAACTTGCTATAGAAACAAAGAGTCCATCCAGCTTGCTATAGAAACAAAGAGAACATTGTTCCCAGAAAATATGTTCTCTATACTGCTGGAAGAAGTTTTCCCTTGGTGTTAATGTGTCTATATACTCCACTCCTGCTTCTTTTTTAGCTTGATTGTATTCTGTGCAGGTTCTTACACTGCAGCCAAGACTTTCGTGTACAACTATGCACTCATCAAGGTGAGCTATGGTGACCAATTTTACACTCCATTCCCTCTCCTCACATAAAAGGATGTTTTATTGGATCTGGGTGAACATATTCCACAGCTACTAATTGTTTTTGAGCTTCTGCAAATAAAATTAAGGTCAAAGAAAGAAGCATTACAGTAATGCTTGAGTGTTGATATTTTTGGTCATTCTTAATCCTAATTTCAATTTTTCAGGCTCAGAGATGAAAACAGAGGTAAAATTATGCATCCTGGACCCAGGGGTAGTGACGTTGTTGTCCAAACATAACGACACAGACTCCAGGTTTTCAGAAGGCTGAGAAAATGAACTCCGGTTTATTGTTGGGATGTGTCTCCCTTTTATACTATTTTACAGAGACCAATTTGATTGGTGAAATAAGGGCAAACCTTTTTAACTACATTGGTCAAGACAGAGGGACATCAAGAAGGAGTCCCTCCTAGGAATGAAAGCATCTTATTTACAGAAAGTTTGCCTGGGAAAGGAATTTCAGGAAACCCAAACATCCCAGGCACGACACCAGAGTTACAGGGTAGCACCCCTAAAATGAAGGAATGCTCAAAAAGCACTACTGCCCAGATAGCAATTGAAAATTCTCAAAGATGTGGTAGTACTTGATCTTATTGTATTGAATACTTATTTGCAAAGACTTTTCATAAATACTGATTATTATGATTTCATTCTGTGGTTGAGTAGGTAAATTGTTGCTATCAGAAGAATGTCTCATCTTTGGCTTTCTATGCACAGAAGCACCACTGTGCACAGTTCTTTGGGTAGAATTTCTTCAATTAAGTTTGGAGGAAGTGACCTGCAAGTATTTGCAGATTTTATTATTTGTGCCCATATAATGTAACTTTTTATAGGAGACTTTGCAGTTGTGAAATATAATTGGGGGAATTCAGCAACACAGCTTCCCAGACAAAGGTCAGCCGACAGGTCCTTACCAGGTCCACTGCAAACTGCTGGAGAAACACTTTACTGCAGTCTGCTTACTGTGATGTTGGGAAAAGATACTGTCATTTATGATGTCTGAAGAGCTGTGTCTTCACCTGTAGCTTCAGTTGCCAGCGCTGCTGCATAATGTTGATGGAGCACATTATGGATTTTTCACTTGCCTGGAGGACGAAAATCAATTTCCATCTAATAGAGCAGGAGGTCACTAAATACTACTAGCTGCTCTGTGACACTGTAGACTTAAGCAGTCCTCCTATGAGACAGAAAGGAGTAGGGAACAGGATCCTGTAGTGCATTAGTACACAGATAAATAGAGAGGAAAATTAGACACTGAAAATAATGATCTGAGAAAAGAGAGCAAGCCACAATATTTTACAGAATATCAGGACATAAACTCTGCACACAGAAGCTGGAACAATTCCATTTGGGTCAGACTTGCTACAAAATTGTCTTATGATGGAGAACTTGAACTTGCATGCACACGGTAAATCTACCACAGGTGAGACTGTATGTCATTCAGTAAAAGAGTGCTGCATCTCTGAGTGACGTATAATGTTCTGCAGTTGAAAGAAAGTTTAAAATGGTGTACGCTGCTCACTGCTGGAAGGTATTTAGGAGACAAAGGTATGAATAAAAAAAGGAATGAAAGGAATACAGATAATATCCTAGAAGTGAACTGAATTATCCTTATGTTATATAGTCATTTTCCTATTGGGGGAATGACCAAGACGGTGGGACACAAAATACCTGCATACATCTGTGAATAAAAGCTGAATATATTTTTAAACTGTGATAAAATAATCAATTTATATTTGTGTAAAAAGAGGGTTTGTTTTTTTTAGTATGGCTGAATATCCCGTCCTTGCTTGCAACTGCCAGGTGACAAATTCATTATATGGAAAAGCACACACCTGAGGTTTGGTGTTCAGAATGCTGTTCAAAGCTGGCAAGCTTTGCAGCTGATAAGTGGGTGTGTGTAGAATCCTTTATAATGCTGCAAACAGAGAGAAGGTCAGGCTGAAACAACCTGGTGAGCCTGACCACACAAGTTTTCCCTAAGGGGTGGGATGACTGTGTATATTCTTTGGAATTTTTACCATCTAGAGGAGAAACACTACATTGGGAATTGCAGAAAAATACAGGACCACAATAAGGAGAAGCTGAAGGACTTTTATTTGAAGGTGTTCAACAAGCAGATAGTGCAGTGAGGCAACTAATTAACGCCAGACAATTGAGAAGAAAAGAGGAGGTCAAAAAACCAAAACTAAGAAGTTATCGCTCTCATCTCTCATTTTTTTTCCAAGATCCACAATAAAAAAAAGTGTGGATCACTGCACTCCATGGAAGTAAGAAAGAAAAATACACCTAAACTCGAGGTACCTTCTCAATTTAAACATTCCCTTATCGTGTAAATCAGTCAGTTGACTTTAGGAAGGATATCACTTTCAGTGAATAGTGTCAAAGCAAAGTCTTAAAGAGATCAACAGTGAATAAAACAGTTATAGTCCTGTCATTCAAGCTCAGGATCAATTAGAACATGTCACAGTTTTACTAGAAGGAGTTTACTCATTACCAGCTCTTGCAGTAGTAGATTGTCATGGAAGCAAACACTTGCCAGAGCAGTCAATAAATCAAAGAGAGATGTTCCTCAGGAAACAGTCTTGGTTTTTTACTTTGTGGATAGAAATATCACACAGTAACAAAAGAACTAAAGACGAGGAAAGAAAAAAACCCCTTTAATTTAATTGCATTTGCTCACTACTTTAGAGAATTTATGAGAGTGAGACATATATATCTACTAAGCATCTATTCCATCTTGAATTATATTCTCTCGGGTCAAATTTTTGGAGTTTCACTGCACAGGCAATGAAGCGAAGAATGGATCTAAATTGGTTTTAAATTAATCAAACTCACAGTTAAAAAGCAGAGCATCATCACTTAGGTTAAATGTCAGTTGTTCATCTTCACTTTCATGTATTTTTTTGAACTTACCATAATTGACCTTTTCAGGTGTAGCATCCAGTTAAAACCTGGAGAAAATGACAGTATGATAAGAGAAGGACAATTTCAGTTATGACAAAGTCATTATATAGAAGATGAGATATGAAGATGTTAATTAATCTCTTCTCACCATTTTCCACAGTAGACCAATTACACTTTCAGATTGATGCTAGTTGTAATGGATGTCATATCACAGCTGAATTAAAGGTGGGCAAAGAAAGTACAAAAATGACTTTAAAAGGAGTGAGAAAAGCTTTGTTCAAAGCTACATAAGTGAGTGGAAAGATTATGATGGATTTTTGTGAGTTTTATATTGGGTCTTTAGTGCAAAACTGGAAATTTCTTCAGGTTTTGATAACTTGAATAACATAGCTACCATTTTGCCTACTGAAGTGTCTTTGAATTACCCTCTTTGATCCTCTTTTTTTCCAGTTTGTGGACTGTTCCTTGTTAAAATAGCACAAACTTTCTTTGGAAAGAAGAATGAAAGCACCTTGTTTGGAGCATCCAAATAATTATACCAGCCAAAGAAATTTTTTATATGCCCCTCCTTTGCCTATGTCACTGCAGTCTGACTCTTCTTGCTTCTCTACTGAATAAAATTAGCATCTGGCAGCAGGCACATTTTTATCTCAGATTATGAAAAAATTCAGTTTTTGAAGTAAGCTCTGAATGTTTAGGACACAATAATAGCTTTTCTTGCTTGAGTGCACCAGAGCATGTTGGAAAGTAAGCTGGGGGCTAGCTGTGAGTCAGGAAGCGCATGCATGGGTAAAGTTTGTGCCAAGAGGGAATTGCTTCCCTCAATATTTGGCAGATAAACAGTATCAGTGAAGTCAATGGGTCTATTCAAAAACTTACACATTTTGGCAATTTGGGGGCAGACTCCTCCACTGCTGTGCTGCAGAAACAGAGCTTTCACCTACTTCAGTTAAACCAAATTACAATAATCTCACTGGTTTTAGAGGGACAAAACACAAATGAAAGATGCTAGATTGTCACAGTGAATAAAGTGTTGATCAGAAGTCTTATTTCCAACAATCTGCCGTTGGCTTTGGACCATGCAAGCTATTCTGGGATGGTTCTTGTATTTCCAGCACAGACAAATCTCCCATTGGCTTCACACTCCATCCTGCTGAAAGTAGTGTTGATTGAATATAGGTTTGGTCTGCATCATTATCTTTCCCCAGCGAGCTATGTTATTGTTTTTTAACTGGCATCATGTGTGTCAATCTTTTAGTCACATCTGCTACTTAAAAGTTCTTCCTAGATCATTCATCATTTGTTCCTGAATCTTCAATAGTAAATTCTTTGGATCAAGTAATGACATTAGCACTACAAATAAACTGAGTGACTTCATTACACTTCACATATTTTATTTTGGTTTTCATTGTTTTGAGAACCAAGCAGCTTGGTACATGTGGGAAATAAAATTAGTTTTATCTGGAAGACTATTTAGTGTTTTATGAAATGAGTTTTATGAAATGAGTTCTGTGCTTAATAATGTGTAGACTCAAAATGAAGCTACTCAATCCTTCTTGGAGGAAGGATTGCACTTTCAACAGAGAAAAATAGATTTAAGAAAAAAACCTCCTAGTTTTAAACAGATGACACAGTTTGATATCTCCTGTCTAATACAACATTTACAGATCAAGGCATATGGCAGAACCATACCAAGCCCACTAAGGGTGATGGAAATTTGTGCACTGATTTCAAAGGAGTGCTGACTCAATACTTTTGAAGGTAATTAATAATTTCACAAGAATATGCCCCACAGACTTGGGTTTAATCTCCACCCATCACCAGGAACATGACCTTCATCAACACAGTCCTTCACCCCATGACCACAGTTACTCTTATGGAGGACAGGAGAGACTTTGGCATGTAACCATTCTTGAACATGGGATGGGGCCCAGATAGTCTTCCAAAATTTTATTGTACCTTCATTTCATTTCCCCTTTAATAAGGAGATTGCAGGCAGCTTTTGGTTGCAGATATAGTGCCATGCATTTTGGCTACCAGACAGCTTATTGTGCAAGAGGCTGCTTGCAGGAATTCCTCAGGGGCCAAAAATACAGGCTAGTTCCACCTCCATTGGGTGCTCCCAAATTCTCATAGAAGCCAAAGTCTAAGAGAAATGCTATTGAGTTGGAAGCATGAGGGGCAGAATGGGACAAAAAAGGAAAAATATTTGGCATTTTTTCCAGGTCAGCTCATTTTTGTTGGAATAAATAGAATCACAACTTTTTTCTCTCTTTCCAACTATGAGAACTTACTTCAGTCATGGCAAAAGTAACTTGGCAATTAAGAAACAGCAAAACCTCTGTACATGTATCCGAAAAACAGATGTATTTCCTATTCTCCAGATGTACACATACCAGAAAACCAGATGTATTTCCTATTCTTCATATTAATGGAAATAGACAGGAAACACATGGAAACACCGCACGAGAGGCAAAAGAAATAATGTGGATATACAGGCTAGAGTTCAGGATCAGAAAGGATAAAAATGAAAGCAAAACCCTTTCACCATCTGACTGGAACCCAGAGCAGGAGGCTGGGAACTTCTCTGTACTTCTGAAGGTTGTGCCACAAGTAAGTGGGAAAGGAATTTGATAAGCCTAATGCTCCTAAAATGAATGAGAAAGCAGAAAGTTCTCTTGTTTTAAAATTTCAATTCAGAAATTAGGAGAATTAGATGACTATGATGAAGAACCAGAAATTCTTCTGTTCATATATAATTTGATCATCAGAAAAGGTAGAGAAAAAACTCACGAGATGAAAACATTTATGATTTGCTGATCCTATTACTGAGTAGTCATAGAGTTCAAGCAAATGAATTCCAGTTCAAAGATCAGGAATCCTGCAGCAGTGAGTCGAGCTCAAAAGAAGAAAGTGATCAGAGGTTAACTGCGTAGACACTGCGTATTTTTCTGTGCTATGACATGCTGTACTATATTACAGACGTACAGAGATGACGTTTTTCTCCTTGCCTAACTTCACTCATGTTTATGATACTCAGAAGAATTTAAAATAATAGGTATTTTTTAGACTGATGGTGAATTTGATTTTCAGTGTTTTCTTTTTAAAAGTAGTTGCTTTTTCAAAACTAAAGCTAGTCTTTAAAGTTCACTTTCAAAATGTCAAAATGGAATGCTAAGTGTTGGAGGTTTCATATTTCTTTAAATTTCCTCAAATTTGGAATTTTCATATAGAATTTTTCTCAATCCATACTTGCAGTTTTCAATGCACAATATATTTCACTAACAGTTTTTGAGCAGAGAAAGAAAATAGAAAGCTAATAACTGCAATGAGATTGGTGCAGGAAGGAAAATAATATGACTCGAGTTCTCCGTTGGGTCAGAAAGGAAATACCAAAGGGCTTGTAGATACTGATGCTGAGAGAATGATGGATGTGGGGAAGTCTAGGGACAACTGCAGGAAGTTTAGGATCCCAGCCACCAGAAAATATTCTCTCTACTGGCCTGGAGAACAGCTGCTGTGTGACACAAGTGATAAACTAAAGTAACATAATAATCATGGATAAAAGCAATTCAAATGTCAGTAGGTCAATTCATGCTGAATACTGCAGGTATACTGAAATTCACAAACTAAAAAATTTTAGATCACCTTTAATTTGCTGCTGATGGCTTGTAGAAATTCTATGTAGAGTTGAACAGGAAAGCTTTAAAGGTAATGGAGTTGATTACAGTCCAGTACTTATCTCTCTCACACAGAGCTATTTGAACTTTAATGTTTGCAAAGGGCTTTCAAACAGCAGCAAAAAACTAATATTTTTTTTGTGTGGAGGTAAAGGTTTTCTGGATGCTTGGGAAATATGAAGTGATCATTTCCTCACTTAGTACAGTGAAGTTCATTTAAAGAAATAACAGGAGAAGACTAGTTCCCACACAATTCAAAATATTTAAGGAAGCCTAGAAAATTGCTTTCATAAACAGCATAGTGAAGTAAATAAGGCAGAATCAGATTGTCCATGGTATTGAAATTGACTTGTAAATATAAAAAATAAAGAAGTAAAAAATAAAAGCAAATAAGGTGGTAATCTTTACTATTAACCTGTTATTTAGAAATAATCAATTTTCAACTGTATTAATTGGCACAATTTAGGAAGCATCTATGTAAATTAGAAGTCACTCATCTACATCAATTCAATACTGAACATCTGATCCAGAAGACCAAAATAGCAGACCTAAGATAATGTTCTTTCATCATACTTACTAAAAGGAAAGAAAAACTTTAAATAATGACTTGAAGTCATTTTATGTTATTAAAATGGACCAGTGAGAAATACGTCGGAGAACATTAAGGTACAAATCTGTCCTCCAAAACAAAATACCACCCCAAAAAAGTATGGCTAGATAATATGTCGTAATCCCTGACATGATGAGTATCTACAGAGTACATACAATTAACCTTTTTCATTAGGAGAATGTAATGAATGTCAGATCAACTATCAATTTAGTTTTTAAGAAGAACAAAAAAGAAGTTTCAATGAAAAATGTCTCACTCAGATTTTATGTCAAAATTAGGAGAATATCAGCACCCCATTGCTAATAATCTTTACTTTCCACTTACTCTTCTGGTCAGCTCTTCCACCTTATATTCAACAGGCTTGACATTGTGGCTTCCTTGTGTCTTATCTTGTATGCTTTTATCTCCTACCCTTCCAGCATGTAGCAGTTTCCATTTAAAGCATTGTTGTGCCATATATAGAGGTGTGAGTTACCACTCCAAGACCAGTTTAAGCCAGCTTGCTTAACTGGAAGAAAGATGACTGCATGTTATGGCACACTTCCCAGGGAGCACTGCTAACACTGTTATAACAGACTAGCTCAAGCATTCATGTGTGGTCTTGCACCTTAAATTCATACCCCATCTCTTCTGAAGTACATGCAAAAACTGCATTGATCTTTTTAATTTCAAGTATAATTTCTCAATAGCAAATAACACTTTATTTTTTTATATATGGTATGCTGAACAGGAAAGGTTGTAAAATATCAAACTAAAATGTACAAATTTCCCTGTTAAGTGCAATAATCACCTCTATGACTTACCCATAGAAAAACTTGAGTCATGAAATATTCTCCTTTTTGTTTTCTTACCCTATAAACATTGCTTCCTTATTTCCAGGCATTGAATTCATATTGATAATATTGTATATCTGTGATGGCTCTCACTATAACTATGAAAAAAGTCCCCTAAAAATTGTTTTTCCTCAAAATAATAGTAATAGTAATAGTAATAGTAATAGTAATAGTAATAGTAATAGTAATAGTAATAGTAATAGTAATAGTAATAGGTAATAGGTAATAGTAATAATAATAATAATAATAATAATAATAATAATAATAATAATAATAATAATAATAATAATAATAATAATTTCTTGTATCATACACTGAATAGACTCCATTGTTTTAAGGATTTGTTCATTTTTAACTCTATTACTCTCAAATCCCTGAAAAAAATAAATGTACAGACAAACATAACTGGGGTGGCAGTGTGAGAATTATGCCAGACTTTAAGGATGTCTTGATGGCCTATCGGTTGGTAACACTTTTCTGTCTCTTGAGTGCAGTAGAGCATGTAATCTGTTCTGATAGGCAGATGGATGTGTGAGTTTGATCTGCTGACACAGTACTAATAACCCCATTAGACCCAAAGATTAATGATGTATTGTGTTTCATGCATGCCTTCCTTATCCATCATGTACCTGGTTTTCAGGGACAGAAAAAAAGGCAACTTTTAGTCATTAATTAGTCAATAATTTTGTTAATCTAATTGCCAGTATTAATAGTCATACTGGTAGAAAAGATTACATTAATGAACACTCTACATTTTTAAATTATGTTCCTTCACATTTTTACTAGCTAGTACCTACAGAAATACATATTTTAGTCTTTTACTTCAAGCATTTACTTTTGCTTTGCTATTTTTTTCTATAAAAGCTCCTTCTAAGCTTCACAGGACAGCAAATAATATGAACAGTAAGATAAAAGTCAAGAGTAAACCAAGTCATGGGAAATTTTAATCGCAGAGATTTAGCTGGATCTCAAGTGAGGTTACCAGAAAGACAGTAAGCCTAATGGGCATTTTTAGTACTACCACAATTTCAAATGTTTTGAGATAAAATTTATTCCATTACAAACTATTTATATAAGGTCCAATGAACTGCAATAGCTTCACAAATGTCTTGACATATATCTTAGGAGAGTGAGAGGAAGATGGTAAACCTCATGTTAAAGGAATGAGTTGTAATGGGCAGCACATACAGTCAGCTTCTGTCGTGGTTAGGAGGCATCACGAGCCTCACTTGTTATTTGATAGATGAGCAGGCACCAAATATAATTAGGCAAGATCAAGCTATTTGGGCTGAGAGCACAAATTGCAAGCATCTACATGTTTGTGAAATAAAATCTTATTCCAGCAAAAAGCACGGGGAAAATTGTGGTTAATTTCATCCACGCAGCAATTCCATTTATAGATGTTAGTGCTGCAGAGAAACATTATTATCACTTGTTTAAAAGTTCCTGAATACTTGGCATAAAATTCCTTTGAACAAATCCTGAGTCCTGCCTAATGGCAATGCACTTAAAAGACATCACATCGCATAGGAAGACAAGCAACTTAGATTTAAAGGATTCAAGTGCTGGGTGATCTGTCATATACTTCAAAATCTGTTACTGTACTAGACTAGTGTGAAAAATGTGCACGTTTTCATTTTAAGTTTTGTTCACTTTCATTTTATCCAGCTTTGAGCTTATCTGCTAAACCAGATAAGCTGAACCAGATAAGACTGTTTATCTGTCAAGAATGAGGGACTTCTCCACTCACATATATCTGTAAACTGGGACCAAATCTCCTCTAAACTTTGCTAGGTTGAGCTCTCTACATCTCAATGCATTTTGCAGGTCTTCCAGTCCTCCTTTCAGGAGTATATCAGTTTACAGTGGCAGCTGACCCTTGTCAAGTCTTTATAGTACTGCCATTATTTATTTACAAAGAGCTGTCAATAAATGCTGTTCAGTGACATTGGCAAAGCATGGGTATCAGCCAGGGGAGCAGCTGGAGGGGCACTGACACTACCCTTGAGTAATTTTTGTTTGACAAAATTGAAGAGCTCAGCAGGATTTTCAGGTGGTTAAACCTAACTTTTGGTTTAACCAGATGCCAAGCCACATTTAGCCTCAATGGCTTAGTTCCAGCAGATGCCAGGCACAGCACCTTGCCACTGGGTTTGCATAATGCTCTTCTCTGCCTCAGTGCTGTACACACACAGGATGCTGTCATGGATTGCAGCTCTCAGAAAACACTTCACACCTCAGAAAGTATATGTTGGGGTTTATTTCCACCCCCTCCTCCCCGTAGGTGGATGAAAGATGATTCCAAAGTTGGGGGTTTTTTTATTCAGAAGCCCGATATTTTTATTCATGCTGTAAAAACAATAAATTCATTAAGGAGGGAAGTAATTGTAGTAAAGAGAATACAGTGAGAACGAATACAGCTAGTTTCTTAACAAATTTGATAGTACCTTGATAAAAGGTACTTTGCCTTTTTCACTATTTGAGTGAAAAAGGCAAAGAGACTTTTTCAGCCTTTAATTAAATGAATTAAAGGCCTTGCACAAGATTTCATCTTATCTGTGCCTCCTTGTACACCAAGATACATTATAGTTTAATAAAGTTGCATCAATAGAATTTCATGATTTCCACATTTACATTATTTTCCAATTGAGCTGAATTATAATTAAGCTGTATCCTTTAGCTTAACTTTGACCAGCCACATTGCCACTATTTTATAAAGTGAAAGATTAAAATAAGTAGAAAATGAGAGGGAGAGTTAGCTTTTTTAATTTCTAAAAACCAAAATAATTTCTCTTTTTAACTAAAGATAATCAGAGAAATATATAGAATTCATATATAGGAAAACTTGCTGACAAATGGTCCAAAATATTTTCAATATATTTCTATATTTTATTTCATGCTTTGTTTTATGTCTTGTTCCCTTCCTAAACCTGACACAATCAAATATGTTAATAGATAAATGCACAAGTCTTATTTACTCCCTTGAGCACTTTATAAAGTCAATATAAAGTCAAACTTATATTGACTCATTACTCTGTCACCCTTAATTTTTTTTGTTACACCTACACAAGAAACAAAATTCCATCAAACAACTCAAACATAATTTTACAATGTTTATTTTCCCTTTAAAACAACTAGAACCCCCAATCAACGGGCAGCAGAATCAATCTCTGTATTGGCCATTCTCATTGTGCATGAAGCAAACTTCTTTGACAAGTTTGTCTTGTTTAAATTTCTGCACAGCTATAGCACCGTAAGAGTAAGATAATAATTAGCAGTTATGTATTCCTTTTCCATAAACTCCATGACTTCCACACTTGCCAGCGCCTCTCCTGAGGGTAGTGTTAGATTAGTGTTAGATCAGCACTCACAGGGTGGGCCTCTCTTAGTCATGCAGGTGGCAGGAAGCTGTTGGCTCACTTGCAGTTGCGCAGTGCCTGACTTCAATGGAGCTGCCTCAATTTGCCACACTCTAAGGTGTGGGGATGTATTTAAACCCTGCTGCTCTCTCTCTAATAGCTACACTGAAGTCAGGTGCTCTACATCTGTGGAGAAAGACATCAGCTGTGTCTCTATAACTGCCTGTTTTTCCATTTCATTGTGCTCAATATTCTGTGTTGTGAATCAAATAATTAAATTCCTTCTTGATTAATACATCTTCATTTGGATGTTAGGTGGACTTGGACCAGGGGGCAGGATGGATGCAGATGAATGCAGGAAAGGCTGTGGATGTTGTCTACCTGGACTTCAGCAAAGCAAACACTCTGCCACAACACACTCCTGGATAAGCTGGCAGCCCATGGCTTGGACAGGAGCACTCATTGCTGGGTTAAGAACTGGCTGCATGGCTGGACCCAGAGAGTGGTGGTGAACGGTGCTGCATGCAGCTGGGGGCCAGTCACCAGTGGTGTTCCTCAGGGGTCTGTGCTGGGGCCAGTTCTGTTCAGTATTTTTGCTGATGACATGGGTGAGGGTATTGAGGCTTTCATTAGTAAATTTGCTGACGACACTTATCTGGGAGCATGTGTCAATCTGTTGGAGGGACAGAGGGCTCTGCAGAGAGACATGGACAGGCTGGATAGGTGGGCTGAGTCCAAGAATATGAAGTTTAACAAGTCCAAGTGCACACAACAACCCCCTGCAATGTTATAGGCCTGAGACGGTGTGGCTGGACAGTGCTCAGGCAGAAAGGGACCAGACTGGTGACAGCAGCTGAACAAGAGCCAGCAGTGTGCCCAGGTGGCCAAGAGGACCAATGCCATCCTGGTCTGTATCAGCAATGGTGTGGCCAGCAGGAGCAGGGAGGTCATTCTTCCCCTGTACTCAGCACTGGTGAGGGCACGCCCTGTGTGCTGTGTCCAGTTCTGGGCCCCTCAGTTTGGGAAGGACATTGAGACGCTTGAGCATGTCCAGAGGAGGCAACGAGGCTGGAGAGGGGCTTGGGGCACAAACCCTGTGAGGAACGGCTGAGGGAGCTGGGGTTGTTTAGCCTGGAGAAAAGGAGACTCAGAAGTGACTTTATCACTCTCTACAACTTCCTGAAAGGTGGCTGTAGTCAGGTGGGGGTTGGTGTCTTTCTTCAGGCAGCAGCTGACAGAATGAGAGGACGCAATCTTAAGCTGCAGTAGGGGAAGTTTAGATTAGATGCTAGAAAGAAATTCTTCACTGAAAGAGTGATTGGGCACTGGAATCATCTGCCCAGGGAGGTGGTGGAGTCACTGTCCCTGGACATGTTTAAAAAAGGATTGGACATGGCACTCAGCGCCATGGTTTAGTTGTTGAAGAGGTGTTAGGTCATAGGTTGAACCTGATGATCTCAAAGGTCTTTTCCAAACTAGTTCATTCTGTGATTATGTGATTCTGTGAATATAAAGCATTCAGTCCTCCAGGTAATTCCAGATGAGACACTTCACAGAACTTGCCAAGATTTTTGTATTTTAACTTAAATCCTTTCAAAACTTCCAACAACATCTAGCTTAACATTTGCATGTAGACAGATTTGGATTTTTCACATGAAGGATATCACAGTGCAGACTCTAAACCCCCAAAAATACAAGTCTCTTTCCTTGCAATAATTGCTGCAAATATGAAGTGACTCATTCTCCTTCATTGCCCTTAGAGTATCCCAAAAACACGATGTTGTTTGTTAGTACTTTTAATCCCTGTAGTGAATCTCCTGTTTCCTGTTTTCTTCTGAGACAGCAGCACTTTTACTCACGATAAATGACATTTGAGCAGTTCCTATTGTGATCATTTACAAGGCTTTGAGAATCTCAAATAGGATTTGGCTGGTTGAGAAGCCTGCCTTTGGTCTGACACAAAGATATCTCTAAGCTGTTTTCTACAACTCTCTCCTTATACAAGTAGTCTGATTTCCTCTGAATCATGCATCCAGAGTTAAATCTGTGTGAAAAATGCTTTGCTGAGTCAGAATAAAATGGTCATTAAGCGTCTCAAAGAAGAAAAGCCAAAGAGGCTGTGCTGATGTTAGGCATCTTACTAAGAGAGTTGGGGATTTTTCCCGTCTTCTCCTGCTGTCTTTGTTACCTGCAGTTGCTATCATATGAAACATGAGAACAGGGGCAGATATTCCCATTGGGGAGGCCTGAGGGGAGCTGGCAATGCAACTACAGAAGCCAGTAGTGCAAATTCCAGTGGTTCTTTAATGTGCTAGCCCACAAGAGGCAAAAAGCAACTTCATCATCCCAGAGCACCCCAGAAAAAGAACTGTGACAGCTGGAATCACCATTATCTCCTCTCTCTATTCCCACCAGTGAGTAGTCACATGCTGTCAAATTGGTAAATCCAAAGTTCAGTCAAAGGCAAAGTAAATTAATGGAAACAACAGAGATAAATATTTACTTCCTAAACCCTTGGAATGAGAGGAGATTTCAGTAACACCAGTAATGGATTGAAAAATTATTCAGGCTACTAAAACCCCTTCTCCCAAATATACAAAGTCCTTCCCTCTTTAACTGTTCCTCATCCTAGGTCAGTTCCAAGGAGATTCAGGGACATTTCTTGTGACAACAGTGTAGCTGCTAACTTTACACTGATTTTTTGCTGCCTCCTGGTTCTCCATGCTGCAAATGGGTCCAAAGCTTGTGTTGTAATGGAGAAGGTGGAAGCAAACTGCTCCTTTGACACAGGTTTATTTCAGTCTAACTATCTCTGACAAGAGTACAACAACAAGATTACATGAAGGTAGAAAACTGAATAAGCTTTTTACTTATTATTACATGGTCATACTTCTGGGGCCCACAGTTTTATCCTGGAGGAAGAGATTTCCCAAAATGAGTTTCAGGCTATCATTTTCCCACAGAAATGAGAGACTCACTCTGCAAGTCTTTTTCATACTCTGCTTACAGCTGTAAAGCAGGACGTTCAGGTTTGTAAATGACCTTTACTGAACAACATATTTTTATTTTACATGTGATTACTTTTGTACATACACTTTTTAGATATAGAAACAGATAGGGAGGGCAGATTTTCATGTATCTCAGCCAAAGAAGTGGGGATAATTCATCTATGAGACAGTGAGAAGGGTATCTTCCTGATTCAGTTTTACCATGACTTGCAAAGATCACCATGGCAGTGCAGTCTGCAGGACATGGCTTCTCCATACTGCCCATGGCAAATACTCATTTAAGCATCTGAATGATTCAGGCTACATGGCATATATATGGAATAACATCTGGCAAGCTACTGAAACAGAAACTGCTGACTGCTTTTTAAAGTATCTTTTATTGATTTTGTGTAAACCATAAAGAACTGCTTTTGATTATCTGGAAAATCCACCTTCTAATACTTCAACTTTCCAGTATAAGTTTGTAACTCTCACAGTTGAAATGAGCTTTGGATTTATTAGGCAGAAAAAAATCTCTTGGAAAGAAAAAGATGAAATATCCCATAGTTACTGACTTTTCCTAGAATTATAATTTAATTTATAATTTAATATTCTGGCTTCATACAAAGATGACTTTTCATCCAGATGAATAAAGTTGCCCTTCTGAAATTTTTGAAGGAATTTATCCCACATATTCCATTATAATACATAATAGATTTCCACAAGTGATGTGTCTGCCTTTCAATAAACAATGAGATATTTGTTCACAATTTTGTTCTTGACAATATCCTTGACAAAGGACCATCTCATTCTTAGACTGACACCTTGCAAAAAGAGCATCTTAAGTCACTGTGTATTTTTGTCTCAAAAATATATGAAAGATGTCAAATTCCTTTCCTTGCACTATTGTGCAGTTCTATACAATATTTTCCTTTAAATAATCACATTTTTGTGTCTTCTGCAAAAAAAAAAAAAAAAAGTCATATCTGATAAAAAAATAAAGTGTTTTGCTGTGGAAATTGGGGACAGGGGGTGGGGGTGGGGAGGGGAGAGGTGTCCTGTCCAAAAAATGAAGGCCAAGTTAAGAAAACACAGGGAAAGCTGAAGTCAAATACTTTCTGACCAGATGTAGCAAATACTTGTCCAACTACTTTTCAATTTGAACTTGATGTTTTAGAACATACAGATTCTGGCTGTTTTAAAAACCAGTCACTCTTTTTCACAAGGTTGCTTAAGAGAATGTATAAAAAGGAACGTGTCATTTTTCTGAAATGTGTCATTCTCCTCAACCAAAAAATTTGAACTGAAAGGTCAGTAAAATAGGTTAGCTATAGTTCCACCCCTCCAATTTGGTTTCTTCTGTTCCTACAGTTCTAAAGTTCTGCAGTTTTTCCACCAGGGTTAAATACCTTCTGATTTATATTTAATTCCCCCTCACCCTTAGTATATGTTAATAGCAGCTCTCCTTGCCTCTAGTGTTCTCCCTGGATTCCAAGAACAGGCAGATATGGCAGAATCTCACCGATGTTCAAAGAGCAAGGTGTTACTACTATTGACCATGTAGGACTGCAGAGGTTTGCAAAAAAGACAGAGCCTGTTTTTTTCTGAACTCTGAAACAGCAAAGAAAGGCAGTGACTTTGTTGGACAAGGAGCTGAACACCAGTGAATTGTCATCTGCTGTCACCTGCTTGACAAGGTGACTCAGGCTGAAAAGCACACTTTGGGAAGATGAATTTGCTGTTTTGCTAAAAAATTTTGAACTGTCACCCTTGGGCACTTCATAAACTTACACAAATTCTTTCCAGACAGTAACCTTAGAGCATAATATCCATCAAACTAATAGGTCATAATCCAGCTTTAACCCAGTCAGGTACAAAATCTTAGCCACAAAATTTAACCATGGTGTCTATAACAATTTTGAGAAACAAAATATGTACAATAAAACTATGTGTACATTCTGAATTGATTTTATTGCTCTGAGGAATATATTTATTTGGCTATAACAGAAAAAAACTTCAGGTAACTCTATAAAGCTGGTCTAGTGAACAACTGCATCCTCATAATGGTGTCACTGAATATCTCAGATTGGAAAATTAGTCATTCACATGTGCACATTCCAACACATGTCTCCAAAACAGAGTATGTATCTAATGGGTAATGTGTGACTGAATTAAAAAGAAAAGCAGAGTGACTATTTGCCATAAAAGATATTCAGAAAAGAAATATGCCATGCAAATCATATGTTTAGTAAAGCTTGCCCTTGTTCTCCAGAAGTACACAGAGCAGAAACTGGTAGTAGGACAAAAAAGTGTGTGTTTTATGTTCTGCATGAACTTGAAGAAACCAATCCTCCCTCAATTTTTCCAGCCCATTAAGTACCAGTTACAGCATAGAGCCACTGATGGCTGTGGTGATTCAGATTAGGTGACAGACAGAAGCAATACTGCTGAATGGGTTTTACTGTGCCTTCAGGTAAAATCTTTGTGTCTTAGAATAGCTGCATTAACTGACATCTAAAAGTGTTAAATTTCTTGCTGGCCCTGCTCAGCTCTGTTGCGTCCCTTGCTGCTGGAGTGGTGAATGGACCACAGAACACTCTCAAGCACAGGTAGGTGTTGTGCTTGGTGACTTCTGAAACTTATTTAAAAATTTCTCTTGCCTTCTAAACTATAGCATCTCTTGTGCAGCTGTCTAAAGACTGAAAAGTTTCCTGTGGGCATTGATGCTTTCATTGAAACATGGGAGATTGTAATCATACAACCAAGAGAGGAGAAAACTAAGATGGAAAATCCAAGGCTATTTTTTCTGCTGTTTTTAGGATTCCTGTCTCTATAGGTTGCACCTTTACTTCAGGATACATCACACACACATCAGAAGGCAGATCATTGCCCAAGATCTTTCTGAGTAATCTTTTAAACCCAGGCTCTTTATGGATATTGACATCATAGAATCATAGAATGGTTTGGGTTGGAAGGGACCATAAAGATCATCTAGTTCCAACCTCACTGCCAATCTTTCATTTGACCAGGTTACTCAAAGCCCCACCCAACCTGGCCTTGATTGGGCATCCACAGCTTCCTTGGGCAATCTGTTCCAGGGTCTCACCACCATCACAGTAAAGAATTTCTGCCTAATGTCTAATCTAAACTGACCCTAATTCAGTTAAACCATTACCTTTGTCTGTCTATACAGGCAGACTTGTATAAAGTCCCTCTCCAGCCTTCTTGTAGGTGTTCTTCAGGTAACAGAAGCTGCTGTGTGTCAGGTCTCCAGTCACTTTTACCCAGGCTATCCTTGTCCTGGTCTGGTAATGGATGCAACCACCCTTCTCTAACACTACTTAATGGGAAAAAAAAAAAAAAAAATCAAAATTCCTTAACTGTTCTAGACAAGGAAGAAAATAGAAGAGATTCAGTCCTTTAATGGTGGTGTAAACCTGACACTGCTATTTCCTGGTTAGCAATTACTCTCAATTTATATACATATAAAAAGACTAAAACCCTTCTTCTGTAAGGGAGAACTCATTTCCCAATCAGAAAGAAGTCATCTTTGAAAATAATAAATCATTACTTACTTTTACTTTTATCAGTGTTTTCTCTAAAAAAGAAAAGGAAAAATCACCTGCTGGAATTTAATGCAATGCTTTTTTTCCTGAAAGTTTCAACACAATCTGGGCTATCATACTTTCTCTGTTATTCTTTCACTTTAGTATAGTTACATTTTATCCTTGCATCTGTTAGAAATAAGTGGCTGCAGCATATGTTCCTTAAATAGAGCCCCTGAATTATTCCTACATGACCTGCATCAGAGCTCTCCAGATTGTGTAGTTTTTTTGTGGAAAACTGCCAAGGTCTAGGAAAGACAGGAGTAATTTCAAGCCTGGAGTAGTTCTTTGGAGATAAATATAATCTGAGGGATTTGAATTTTTGTTCATCAACATGGAGTTTTCACTTAAGACTGTTTTTATGAAGTTTCCTCACCCTACTAACTCATCCTTGGAAACAAAGAAGTTTGCCCAGTGTGACAGCACTTTTTTGTTTGTTTTGTTTGCTTTTCTTTTTAAAGGAAGACAGAAGCATAAGTAAAATGAAGTAAGAGAAAACTCACAGCTAAGGATTTGTAGGGCTTGGGAATCTCTTCAAGACTTGCCCCGTAAATTTGTGCTTGACCCCTCTCAAGTTTTGAAGAGACTAAGCGACAGAAAGGATCCTGGGTGACTCATTCACAGCCTGAATCTCAACACTGAAGTGTTGCAAAACTGCCTCTTAGGAATATCAGCTTTCCTGAAGGTCAATATCATGCAAGGGTTTAAGCCAAATACAAACCCAGACCTTAAGCAGTCAAGATTTTTGGTGTCTAGGGAAGCTTTACCTATTCCTAGAGACCAAAGAAAGAAAACAAACCCATCATAACTGGTTTTGGCTCCTCTTACAGTCCCATTTCTCACTACGATATTAGTGCCTATTAAATCACACTTTTTTCAAGGGGAAAGCAGCACAGAGAGACAGTTAATGGTAAATAACAAAGTCCTGATCAATGTCTACTAAAAATAAGCTGTAACCACCACAGTGAAGCAATGCAATAACACAACAGCTATCTTATTTTTCAGTCTATGACACTTCTGAAACATATAACCACAAGGCAGAGCATCAGCTTTCCCGGTAATATTCCTGAGTCAAGAAGGCAGGCATTCCAATTTAAACCTGTTACACTTGAAATCCCTTTTGCTTAACACTTGTTCACCCACCCTTTAGATACAGGACTATCAATTCCTGAAACAAGTCTTGGGGAACTTCCTGCAGTTTGAACACAGCTTTTCCCTGGCCTGAACAGAAAACTCCTACAGCTATCTGCAGCAGCACTGCAGGAGGAGTAGAGTGTGTGGTTGACCACACCATATGTGATTAAATTCAGGTACCAGGAAATTATGGTTAAAGCCTCAAGAACAAGCTCTGAGGCTGCTGATTTGTATCAGCAGGTTATCACACCTTCCTCAGATGGACTAATTAACTACAAACAAGAATAACTGCTGCTGCCAGAACTAAGAATTAAGTCTCTCCCATCAAATGCTTATCCATTGAAGTGGCTGCTCTCAGGCCTGTTAAGCAGCACTATCAGGTGGAAAAACATAGGGTTTTTCTTTATCCCAGCCAGCTTCTAGCCATTTTTAGGATTTTTTTGCAGTTGAATTGTCTATTCAAACAATGGATACTGTGCTCAAAATTTAACCATAACTGTAAGGCTTTGGACTCATATACCTTTGTTTGGAACCAATTATAAATAACTGGTATGTGCATGTATGTAGTGTCAGGGGAGTGGAGATAAGGACTTTTCAATCCACACTGCCCTCGCAAAGGCAGCATGGAAATCCTCCAGCCTGGCTGCTGTGTCAGTGAGAATTAATTCAGTTTCACCAGACACAGAACAAGCAAGCATACACATTCATCTGAAATGGCTGAAAAATGTACATAACTCCAAGAATATTTTTGTAGAACGAGGCTTTCTCTCTCATGAACTTGAAAGAAATGCATTGCAGACAGTATATTTAAATCTATATACTACTTTCACTATTCACACTGCCATTTGTACACCAAATATCTTTCTGTCTTTCTTTTTAGTGAAGAAATCTAACAACACTTCTGATAACTAAGTCAACAATTTTCCAAAGAATTTTTCTGATGTTGTTTTACTTAAAGAGCAATCTGTGTGTACTTTCAGCTCCTTTTAGGGTAGCAGACACCATTTAAAAAGAATCTTAGTGAATTACCTCAACAGATTTACTTTTCAGACAACACTTGTTCAACAAAATGGAGGGGATTATGTGGCTGTATGCAGAGGATATTTGGTTGCAGACAAGTTGTTTTGACCACTCTGTAGTTGAGCACTTTTTGTTTCAGCTCATTTATGGGCAGTTTTTCATCCTAATGCATATGAAGACCATGCAATTCAGATGGCTGACTTTTGGGGGAAATCTCTATGAACAGACACATAATGACACAAATCTTACTGTATTCTTTGTAGGAGCACCTGATGTTTTGACCCCATTGTTGTGGGTAATTAATTTCTTCAAGGTATGAAAGAATTCCTCTAATCCCACTTAAGATTCAACACCCTTTAGTTTTAGATAGTCCAGTGAAGGGCAGGGATCTCGATTTGATGATTATGAGTTCATTCAAAATGGAGATATCCCATAGTTTGGGGAAGACTTTGTATTCATATTATTGCTATTTACTCTGCAAAGGTTACCAGGAAAGTTGGTTATTTTTTTAATGTTTTAACTCCTACATTAGAAGTTAATTAAAAATTAAAAGGTTCTAGATTTCCTGGTTATGAAACACAGAAATTAAATCATTATCTGTGAATAGTTAAACTCTTATTAATATTTTCAAGACATTCTAATTTTTCTCCCTTTATTACTTGTATATCTGAGGCCAGCCTTCGGTCTGACTTTTGTTGTGATCCAAGGTATCTTCTTCAGTTTTAGAAACCCTGGGGTATCAAAATAAATGAAAACAAAATAGTCTGCAACGTGTACTTCTATTGTGCAAATGCAGAATTGTTATAGATTTATATACTAGTGTTAGGTTATCCACTGCCATATCTTGCTTACTGTTCTGTATTTTTCAACTATAGAGAGCATATTTTAACAAATTAGCTCATATTATCTGCTGGAAAAAAAACCCCTTTAGTTGCCATTTTGAATCAAGCTAATGCAGTGAAGAAAGAAGGCCATTAAATTTAATGTCTATGCTGAATTGGGTCAGCAGTTGTGATATGACTAAATTCAATGGGTTTTTTTTTTTCACCAGCCTCATCACTTCACATTATATAAACCTGGTGTATACAATGGCATAGAACTGGTTCAGACCACTCTTCTGCATAGCTGAACTTAAAATCAATCTGAATTGCATTTATCCTGGACTTTGTCACACACAAGAAACAAATTTACTTCCATAACATTATTTCTTGTATCGTTTACCATCAATTTCTTGTCTTATCAGGCTGCTTTGTTTCTCTGTTCTACTGATTTTAAGCCTAGCTGCGCAGATGTTGGATTGAAAGCTGGCTTTCAGAAGACCTATTCCTTGTTTTGCTGCTAACTCACTTGTGTGACCTTTGGTGGGTTCATAAATCTACCTTTGTTTCAGTTTACTTGTCTCTAAAATTGCTGTGATAGATGTTGTGTTTTGTTGAGCTGAATTTCAAGATATATTGACCCAACAATCAATAATTTATCAACTAATAATAAATCCTAATATTGAGTCAAGAAGTCAGAGGGATTGCTCAGTGCACTCTTTTTACACCCAGAGGGACAGCTTTGCTCAAATTCCATCCAAAGTCCAGCGGTATCTGGAGAGATGTTTTTAAGTTAGCACTAAGTCTGATAAACATGGACGTCACAAAATCATGGGTTAAAATTCTAACAACTTCAAATAAACCTTTTATCCTTTCAAGTGCCAATCAGAATAGGTTCATTTGCAAATACAGTCTAATTGTTTAACCTTATTCCAGACCTTTGGGACCCAATTATCCTGCTGCTTGTAGGAGTGAAATCTAATTACCTTTTTTTATTTTTTTTTTAAATAAGATTAGGCAATACTTGTAATTGATCTCAGGAATTAATTTTTTAAACAGATTTTTAGCTGGCACTGTTCTGCTGAAACAACAGCAGGTTGATAGTCACACACACATACCTACCTTGAGGTGTTTGCCAGTTATTTTTCCCTGGCAAGATCTTTTGATAGGAGACTCTTTTATTATTAGTGAAAAAAGTTTTAAAATTTTAAGGCTTTCAACTTCCACAGACTGTGGGAAACTGCACAATCATTGGCATTGCTCCTGATGCAGTATTCCCAACACTACATTAAGTCTGATCTCTGTCCATCTTTCTGTTTGCTTATGAAGCTTCCTGGAGTTCCAAATGCTAATATAAAGTCAGCGTCACATCTCCACTGCTCTAACACAAAATCAGCTGTAAGTGTGATATTCTTTTTTAATGTCTGTCTAAGGTTTTTGGCTCAACCTTTAGTAATCAAGGATCTTAAGGCACGCAAGCTGTTTCATTATTTTAGAAGAGATTTGCCCCTTCTTCTTTACATTAACCCATTGGTATTATGGTGTTCCTGCTGTAATCCTCTACATAATGGGCTGCTTTTGCTTGAGCATCTCTTACTATACCCAGGAGAAATCTGCAACCAGGATAAACTTCATGGAATGGGCTAGGAAAAAATGTTTATAGGTAGATATGGGCAGTTACCAAGTTAAGCAATGATATCTTTGCCACACCTATGTAACTCTGTCAGCTAGACAGTTATCAGTCAGGACAGAAAATATTAACATCTACTTCTTCTTGGAACAGCCTGGATTTCTGCCTCCTAATTATTCTTTTCCTGGGTTTATGTAATTAGTTTTCACTTTGAGTCCTTCAGTTACTAGTCACTACCATCGCAGCAACTTCACTTCTCTACAGCCACATTTCTTGTCTTGCATGGGTTTAACAGAACTACTTTCAAACATCCTACTAAAACAGAATCAAAGTTAGCCAGACATGCTACGCAAAGCTAGACCTTGGGTCACATGAACCCGAATCACGCTGCGTCCCTCTCTCTTCTCCATCCCTTTTATTTCACTCTTTTCCCATAGGACCCATTTTCTAGCCTCTGGTCAGTTTAGTTCCTGCCTTAACCAGAGGTGAGTAAAGGAGAAGAATGACTTTCTAGGTATTCAGGACTATATTCCTGCTTATTAAAAAATCATCAATCCTGTGTTTTTTTACAGCAAGTACCTGATATTGTTACTTTGTACTGATATTTGGGAAATAACTACATTTCTGAAAAGAAGCTCCTGAATGTCTTTTGCATCCTGCAATATATGCAATTTCTTCTATCTGAACATATATTTTAGAAGTGTATATTGCTGAATTTCATTATGTATTCCCAGACCACTTTTCTGGTTTTGGCAGGATTCTTTCAAATTTTTGACCTGGTCTATAAAGTTTCTGCCACACGGAAGTGAAACACACACTTTCTCAATATTATGTAATTCCTAATAAAAATATCAATAACTTCATACTCACAACAGGCTCCCATGAATCTCTTCCATTCTGGTACATCCTTGATCCCCACACTTCAGTATAATTATTTAGGTGCATTTGCACCCTCAGAGAAGCACCCTGAAAGCCATGCTTTGTAAGTATGTTTTGGAAATTATTACTTGAGACTATATAAAAAACCTAAATACAGTCAACCTGCATATGATTGAAACCTCTTTTTGCTCTATGGAATGCCCTTGTTAACATTTCATAGGTAATAGACTGTTTTGACATGACTTGGTACACACAGCTGTATTCTGACCACTGTGTCATTTCTCTACTATTTTCTAAAGTCTTATGAACAGATTGATTGATTTGGGATTTTCCCAGAAGATGAAGTTAACCTGATTCATCTACAGTTCATTTTGTTTTAGTTTCTTAAGATTAGGCACTTTATCTGCCCTTTGCTAGTCTTCCGGTATCAAACTCTTAAAGACCAAAGTTAAAAATTCTGAATGGTTTTGCAAGTTATCCAACAATTCTAGTGCTTTCAAAAATGCGAAAAACTCGCCCTACATAACACTGTATAAAAATCCTTTATCCATGCCACCCACACTGTCATTCTGGAATATATGCCCTGAATACATATTCAATCTGTTTCAAACCAGGTATTATCAATCCCAGTGAAGTTCCTAATTAAACCAGGGTTTGTTCATCTTAGGAAATAAAAATAAGGCACAAAAATTTAACTGTGACAGTTAATACACTTAATATAGCTAGTAACAAATTATAGATTGGTGTGATTTCCCATGCATTCATAAAGTCAATTCTTTAAATTCTGATCTTGTTTCAAAACTAACTAAAGCTACTGATGGATGTCAATGAATTTGGAATCTAGATTCTTACATAATGTTTCAGCACCAGTTAAAGACGAGTAGTAGAGCAGACTAGGTGAAACCTGTAAGGAAGCCTGTTGTGATATGTGAATTTTCAAAGACTTTTAGTGCTGGATAGCAGAAAACAATGGCAAAAAACATTTTTTCAGATAGGAAAGCAGAATTGGACTTTGGGTAGAAGGAATTCACATAAGTTTGTTTCCTTCTTCCCTAAAGTCCTCTAAAAAGGTCACAGAGATAAAAATAGAGCTGCCTTCTTTTACAGGGATTTTGCTTGAGAGCTCAATTTATTCAGAAATCAAGACAGATTGATGTTGTTCCCTGGGAATGCAGATAGGCATATTTTAGACAATAAACCAGGAGCCCTTATCTGCTGAATTTTGTCTTTTCAATGTATCTATCCTATGCTAATTTTAGGTCTGCATGCTCTATATCCTGCCATGTTTTGTTTTCCTCCCATTGAGCTCTGATTTCTCATTTTGACGTGTCCTTTTAGCATGTATTTTGTACTTGTGATACATCTGTTCTCATTTTGCCCCTGCAAGTGCCTAATGGATAGCTAAATGCATCTGTAAGGACAAGTGCTGAACAGGTGCAAAACAAGACCACAAATAATAAAAGAAGAGGAAGAAATCAGAGACTAATTTTTTGCTCTGTCAGGATTTGCCTAATATACGTATAGTCATTACACAGCCAAAACAAATGCCTCATTTTCACAGTTCTTTATCTTCTTTTAAAAAAGGATCTTGCTGGAGTTAACTTAGTGCAAGAAATAGGTATTGAAATAAATAGGTAAAGAAATTGATAGAATAAGGTAATCCTTCTCTACTGCTGCCTTGACAGAGATCCTGTAATACACTTAAGGAATTTTACAAGATATCCAGCTCTTCTTTATTAGTAAACAAAATACAGACAGTACTTTCAGGCACATGATGTGATTCTTGGGGTGTCCTGGGCAGGCCAGGAATTGGACTAAATGATCCTGGTGTGTGCCTTTCAACTCAGCATCTTCTATGATTCTAAAAGAGAAAATACAAAAAATCAGAAGTATGAATTGTAGGTGTATTATTTGAAAACAAATCAATACCCACACTACTTTTACTTTATGTTTATTTTACACTTTCCAAAGAATTTTTGTCTGTTACTCTTGAGAAGACAGTGCAGATATATTGATTTCACATATTCCATAAAGTACTAATTTTTACTCACTCCAAACTCAGTGATACAGACTGGGTAACTGAGCAACATGCTGTTCTTTTTGTATTGTTGAAGCAACATAAAAAGTCAATTGATTGTCAGCCTTTACTAGGTGTTATAGCTTTGAATTCACTTTGAGTTCAGCCTCTGGGCCAGCAGGACTTTCAGGAGCTGTGGCTACAATATCTTAGTAATTCTTTTTGAGAATAGGCCAAAATCTCTGTTGTCCAGCAGCCAAATGATAGGGGAAAGCATGGAGGCCAGTTCAAATAAACAAAACCTGACTACTTTTTTTTTTTTTTTCTGAAAAGAAGCATCCAGAAAAAAGAAATATGTTTTGAGTAGAACAGAATCATAGTCATTTAGACTGGAGAAGAGATCACTGAGTCCAACCCATGACCTAACACCACCATGCCAACTAGACCATGGCTCTATGGGCCATGTGCAGTCTTTTCTTAAACACCTCCGGGGATGGTGACCCCACAACGTCCCTGGGCAGCCTATTCCAATATCTAATTACCTCTTCTGTGAAGAAATTCTTCCTAATGTCTGACCTAAACCTCCCCTGGTACATCTAAAGACTTTAAAAAAAAAACCTTATTGAGATCTTTCATGCATTTCTTACAGGAAGTACAAATAACTAAGACATCAGATTGCAAATTACAGAGACACAAGTAATTTTCTGCCCCATAGCCCAGTTGGCCACTTCTCCTACATAAGAGAGAGTTCTCTCAGTCTGAGATAATTTCTCAAGACCCATTTTACAGAAGCACGTCCAAATCCTTGTGTTATGGGCTGTCCAGTCTTCTCAGTCCTAGCTACAAGGCAGGTCTGTTTGGTCTATCTCTGAATCATGTGCAGCCCAAGATGGAAAGTTAGGCCACCCTGCATAGGAGTACCTCAGGTACTCTCAGTCCCTTTGGATAATGTTTCAGTTTTTATTTCAAATAGTTATGTACCCATTGGAAGAAAGGCAAATCTTCTAACCTGTTGTAAAGAGAACCTGTGAGCCAAAATCTGGCTTAGTATTTCAGTTTATGAAGGAAGATTTAGGTATTTTGAACCAAGAGGTATTATCTCAGAAGTAAAATCCATGTTCTCTCCTCCTTGGCTAGCAGGTAAATGCTTTGCAATTAGCCACGTAAGTAGTAATTTTATAAAACTCATGAAGAAATACCTTTTTTTCTTTTCCTTATCATCCTTTTTTTTTTTTTTTTTTTTTTTTGTTAACAACAAAAAATCAACATTTGCACATACTTTGGGGGAAATTAAGAACATCTTTGCCTCAAACTATCATGACAAATCGAAACAGAATAGTAAGGGTAAATGGAGTAAAGTTGTTCTGTGGCAGTTGAATAACAAAAGTTTTTCATTAAATCATAATAATTCCTTCTGAAGTTTAAAAATTCTAATATCTGGTGAAACCAGACTGAGCCTGGGGGTACTTTAAGTTGTATTGAAAACTACAGCCTGAGGTGCAAATTTGCTCCGAGCTCTTCCCTACTCCTTGCATTTGGTTCATGAAAGTATTCCCAGGGAGGAAGACTCACCTTTTCCTTCATCATCACACCAATGAACACAAGAGCAGAGGCTGACTGCCTATTTTAAACAAGAATTTCTTGGAAGGTTTCCATGGTCTCCAAGATCTTCTGTCCTTTTTATTAATACAGGAGGAAAAAGGTAATGAGGGAAAATAAAAGGGTGTAGGCAACAACGCTTCTGGAAAGGCAGATTTTTTTTTAGATCATATCCTGAGTTAAGTGGCTCCTTCTTTGACAGAAGCCATACTGCTGGTCTTTGAAGGGCAAGAAGCCAATTAAGAAATGTTTCAGAGCAGTGGTGGTGATAGCAGCCATCTGAGAGATTAACTGCTGTAAAGGGTCCCCAAAACAGTGGCCTGCAAGTATTTTCAGCAGAGCTATTATCTTTCTTTTGCATTACTTAAAAACTGCTTTTACAAAAAGGAAAGCAACAAAGTGACTTGAGGCTTTTTGTTGGGTCCCAGAGCTTTACAAGTGAATACTTCCATGGCAAACATCACTTACCAATGGAACTTTACTTCAGAGAAAAATATGTTTCCTTGAGACAGATAATAAATACCCTTCATATCATCATGACTGATAAGTCAAAACAAGCCTGAAAGATGCATTATGTTCTGCCTTCACAGTCTTTTACTTTTTGGAGTCAGAAAGGATTGATGTTTCTGTTGGGTTACTGCTGAATACCTAACTGTACAGAAATACCAAATTTTGATTTGCCACTGAGAACAGTAAGGAAGGAACTAAATAGTGGCAAGAAGAATTAACTATGTTTACATGAAGCTTTCTTTGATTCTCTAGGGCAAAATAAAACATTAATGAGAAGAGAAAAATAATAAGCTTCCCCTGATCACACACGTGATCTCACAAAATAACAACCAAAATTCATAAATGTAATGATTTTATGCCTATCTTGTTATTATAACACAAAGGTGCTCCTAACCAAAAAAAATGGTGACATTCTTGTTCTGTCTGAACTGAATTGAAATATTTCTGTCTCACTAGAACTCAGGTGAAAAATAATGTGTAAAAAATAATCCTGTTTTGAGAAATCTAGTGTAATAGCTTTCTTCCATAAATCTCAGCATAATTAAAAAGAATGGAACTCAAGGGCTCATGATTTCTCATGTCAGAAAAGAAGTGCAGGCTGGTATTTTTAACAAGACTGCTGTTTATGATTAATGATGTCTGTTTGTTAATGCACTTTAGATACATTCACAGCATCCTCACACTGTCTTGCAGCTCTTGAACAAGAGTGAACTTTACCAGGCAGCTTCACTGGATAATGGCAGGATTTACTAATCAGCACAGCTCTGTCATCCGTATATGCTGATTAAAAGTAGCCATCAGCATCTGGACATGCAACTTCTGACCCCTTGGTGCTGTGCCGGGACGAGGTCTATCAGTAGTTCTCCCCAATACAGAGAACACTGCTACAGCAAGGCTGAAGGCTAAGAAGGGTGGAGCAATTTTTATAAAAGTGAATATTTATTTACTTGTTTTTATAAAGCACTAACACTCCTCAGCTGCATTCAAAGAAATCTTGTGTTTGGAATCAGTTCAATTAGATTTATTCCTGATTAATGTGCTCTTCTATATCTATTGCCGGAATGTAGGTTTTTCCCATTTGGTTCCAATAAATCAGATATTATTCACTATTAGTGGTTTGCTACAGTTCTCATTTGCCTATTACTCTATCTTATTTTGCAGTAGTATGCACATTTTAAAGTATGTCTTTATGTAATCTCAAGGATAGAAATTAAAATGATTGCACAACTTCTAGATTATATGCTTTGAGAGACAGAATAATTAAGATAAAATTTTCAATTTTCATACCTATTTTTATCACAGCCTTTTTAGATATGCTGACTTTCCCAGAGTTCTCTGAAGTCAGCAGTTCTTCAGAAAGATTATCACCTTCAGAAAAAAAGACAGGTTAGTTTGTTATTCGTGTGTGCACTGTAAAATAATTTCAATATACTAGACACTTTACTATCCTTTCCCTCTTCAAACACTTTGTTTTGTTCATCTTTTATATGAGAGTCACTGCTGGAATTGGCTCTTGGAAACTGCTTTATCATCTACAAGTCTTAATTTGGCAATTTGATCAGTGCTTAGCTTGACCTAAACTGAATAGAAGCTCTAACTCCTGCCGCCTTGGTTCTCAGATTTTTCATTTTTCTGCATCTGATCATTCAGATAACCTCAATACAAATTTCACTTACATAATTAAAACAACACCTTTGAATAGTGTGCATGTTTTAAACCAAAATGTCACATAGTGAATTATGCACTAGGAATAGAAACATATCCATCATCTACCTGAAATATGGGTCTTATTTAATGAATATAATCTGGCAACTGATTAAAAAAAAACATAAAAAGAAGAAATTCTTCTCTGCCTTGCTGGCCTACTCAGAGGGGCATTTCTTCACAGACCTTTTTTAATGTAAAACCTGTCATCATTTACTTCTGTTGAAATGAATAGTCTATTATCTTTCCCCACGTGGCTTTACCATAGTTAGGATTGTTTAATGATGAAACAATTTGCAGAACAGTTATGCTGCTTACATGGTGTGCTAAAAGAACAGGTTGAATGAAGTGAAAATACAAGAGTGTGTTGCCAATGGACCTCACTATTTCACCTGTACACCTGAATGATACATAGGTCCTGGACATTTCAATGTGAAATACAAGGTTAAAGAATTCTTTTCATGTTAATACCTATGGAAGTCTTTATTTGGTTTTCAAGACTGATCTTCACAAAAGAGAATCAATGGTCCATTCGAGCTTTGAAATATAGCAGATTTTTTTTTTCTGAAAGTGGAAAAGACTTCAGCTGAATTCCACAAAAATACAGTTGATTCACAAGAACACAGTTTTGATGATTACTGCTTTCCTTAAGTTCTGAGCATTCTGTGGCCAGTACTATAAGCATTTAAAAGTGGAATGGAATGGTATTTTTTGTTATATTCAAAGCAACTTATTTTTTTTCCTTAATATAACCCTTTTATTACTATTTAGAAATTAGTAAGACAGTGGAGTCCACCAACAGATTGTTTCCATGCTTGCTCATAACTTTTACAGTATTTCTGAATCTGCTTTCAAGGAATATACTACAGAAATGTACAATTTATGGAGCAGAAAGAATGCGAGGTTTAAATCAAGTTCAGTGAATAAATGCACAAACAGAAAATTATCTCAGGAAATAATTGAAGCACAGAAGACTCTCTGCTTGTTGTATGGTGGCTGTGGAAGGGTGCTTCAAACAATCTTGAACCCCATTCTTCAGCTGCTGGTCTATATTTTAGGATTTGTGTTTTACATCAGCTGTTAGTGTTTGTGCTTAGCTTTGAACTAGGAAGCCAAACTCTGATAGGTAAGGAAATGTCATTTTGCAGAGCCTGTGGAAGATCAGTAAGTCACCTACTGTGGTACTTTCTCCTGGATCTCTCTAAGGTCAAACCTGGAATTCCTGTGAGGAGGACAAGTGAAAGGGACATTGTATTTGCAGGTTGCAATAAAGTATCTCTCACATTTCTAGAGCAATTTTTCAGCAGTTCAGGTGCAAAATTCAACAATTTTTTTTTTTTAACCATTGCCTGGGATGATAGTAATATACTTCTGCTTCCAAATAATTTTAGATTTTTTCAGTGGCTTGTATTAAAAGAATTTCTGGATCCAGCTAGATGAGGATTTGCTTTAAATTAAACCACATACAACATGGAATATGGTTGCATGGACCTAGTGAGTCTCCTTTCTAATCACTGTTCTTTTAGTGGAAGGCTCTATCTCATGCCTCATCACAGCTGAAGTAAAACACACTAACTGATACTTTGCACATTTCAAGTAGCACACATCTAGAGTTGCACCATCCCTGCTAAACTTCACCTGTGCAGGCTTGTAAAAGCATCTTATGTTGGGCAGGATGAGTGTTCCACACTGCTTCAGCTTTTTACCTGAAAAGTACAGTTCTTTCACTAAAAATGAGGGAATATTTGCAAATACAACCAGATTCCTTTCCTTTAAAGAACAGTCACACTAATTTGAAGACAACAGCTTTACAGATCTCTTGCCTGTTGCAAAGTCTTTCTGCTAATGTCCCTGCACAGCTTCATGTTTGATCCCTATGGGAAATTTCCCAGCAGCTTTGGCACTTGGCTGCTTTCCAGGGTCAGTCCACCAAAACTGAGGAACAGGGATTACCCATTCAGGACTAGGGTTTGGCACAGGCATAGAGAGGGGACTGGGAAGAGGCCTAGCTGGAATTCCAAGTTCTTGGGTTGGAGCTGTGGAGGGAGACGTCACAGCATGACACTGCCATCACATGGGAATGGGTTTAGAGCCCATTCCAATCCAGATCCACCCCAGACATCTACCCCAGGCTCTGTCACTGCCCCTGGCAGGGCTGGCAGGTCACCCACATCCATGCCAAGCCCAAAACAAGAGTCTGAGGAAGGTGACAGAACCCCTGGGAGCACACAGAGAAGGTCCTGGCATGACTACTCCTTGCCCTGGGTTACTGTGTGTTCAACCATCCCTCCTTGAAAAATCCTCTTCTCCCAATAAAAAACTAGAGCACCTTTGTAACACTCTTATCATCATGGCATGCCTCTAACATCAGGGTTGAAAGGCTGTGGCATTTAGAACAAGAATGTGTTGACCCTGGTTTGCCTGTAAAGATCAATAAATCCAATCTGTCAGAACTGTTTCTGTAACCTGTAGTTTCCATCTTTCCAGGCTGCAAAGGGCAAAGGTGACGCAGTAAATCCAATTGTTAAAGAATCTCTCTTCTGTAATCTTGCCTATGAGCTTCTGTTGTGATTGTCTGCTTAGTGGGATTCACAAACCCCAACACAATCTGTATTCACACATTGGAAAATATACTGATATGCACCTTGTTTAAATAAGCATGGAGTATGAAAATATCAAATCTTACTCTTTGGTATAGACTTCATAATTTTTACTACAAAATACAGCAGTTTAGATTACTTTGTTGTAATACTAAACAAAGATATTAAGAAGAAAGTGAATAATGCAACTCAAATATTTTCACCAAAAGCACAACTAGTAGGTACATTTTTTGCTGCTGAAAAGACACTATATGAGAACTTCTACTGCATGGTATGAATACAGAATGGTTTGGTATCTCACCTTTTGGTTTTATAAGAATTATGAAAAAAAAATCTTGCTATATTCATTTTGCTTTTAAAATGCTGTGCTATATAGAGAACTTAATAAAAACAAGAGAAAACAAAACAAGAAGTTGCAGTCTGACTTTGGTATATAAAAATTTCCAGGTTCTTTTTGTGCATGCAAATTACTTCTGTAAGGAGTTAGAAATGGTAAATGGAGTTATTCTTTTAAGAAGAGATTTGGTAGAATCACCCTCCATGTTAAACCCAGGTAATTAACACTGGGTTTTTAAATGTAACCCAGGTGATTAACATTGGCTTCTTAAATCTACCTAGGTTCCCAAGCACTACATTAAAAAAATGCCTAATTTAAAAAGTGCAAGATGCTGAAGACTTCTGAGAATGAGTGATCATTTAAGTAATTAAATGTGGAATTTGAAGCTTATGGTTAGACATTCAAGGCTATAAATCTTGGCTTGTGATTAAATACATTCTAAATAATTTCATTATTATTCACAAGTGATAAGTCCTTAAGATGGAGGTATTAAGCAAATTCCTATTGCCTGTTCTTGAATCAACTGAAGCTCTGGGAAGTGAAAATTATTTTTGGACATGTGTTGTTTTCTCTCCTCATGGAAATATGGTAAAAGAAAACTGAGTAGACATAACGAAATCTGACAAAATCTTTATGAGAAAGACGAAAGAAGGGACAGAGGGAAAAAAAATCAAGAGTGTGGGGAAAGGCAGGCGGTAGAGGATAAAGAGTGAAATTCTCAAAAGAATTGAGACATTGAGTATGTCATTGAGTAGTTCTGTGTGTGTGGAGCTTTTGTCAGTAATAGAGGGCACAGACTTCCATTTCAAGTTTGGTACAGCCTTCAGAACTCTTTCCACTAACTGCAGTGAGCTTTGGATTAAGCACTTAGGGGGAAGACTGGTTATGCTTAAACTGATTTTTTTTTTTAATTTATTTTTTATTTTGAAGAAAGGAGTCTAAAGTTTTGGAATAGTTTTAGTAAGCTCAGAAAACTCACAGAGCTCTCAAACCCTCCAAATTCCCAGAATTTAGTGGCACCTTTAGACCTTAGGCTTAAAAAGGGAGAAAAGTAGCTTATCTCAGAACTTAATTGCTCAGGCTGCAGAATGTAACACAAGATTTATTACAAACGAGCCAGCAAAGCAGTTTATTACACCAGAAGTGTGTAGGGGATTAAAAAAAATACAAGGGAATCCTTGATTCCTATTATGCTTTGGCATTAATAGTGTTCAAAATAGAGTTGCTATGTTTTAATTGTATGAATCCAGCAAATTAGCATTTGAAATACACGGCATTTATAAATTCTGCTGGAAACACAAAAAAAGATGTAAACAAGACCTTGAAGATAACAGGAATTTAAGAACTTTTTAAAATGATATATTTTCCCTTTCTTTCTGTTTCTGATGTTATAATTTTCCTTTATTTACTAACCTTTTAATGTGGCAGTTGGTGCTTCTGAGATTTCCAGCCATAGTTCTTAATTGTGCCACTCATCTGATGGCCTGACTGCATCTCATTTCCAATGGAATCTCAAAGCCCAGCTGAAATATTTTCTTATTTACCCATTGTCAATGGGCCTTCTCATTCCTTTCCTTTGTCACATTTTCCTCCAGAGCTGTCCCTTGCTGCCTACTTCTATTGCATGTGGGTGTTGAGGTATTGGCAATGGAGGGAGCTCTGCAGCCCTGGCCTTCATGAGGAGAGGCCAGAGCTACTCCATGTAGCTCTGAGTAGCTCCATGTGGGAGACAGCTGATTCCTGGCAGCTCCTGTTGGATCCACTGCTGGACACAGATAAAGCCCTTCAGCCATGTGTGGGGCACCTTGGGTAAAACCTATTAGAAAGGTCAAAATGCTATTGAGGAGTGAGAGAAAAAAGTGTGAGAAACATCTTTATGGGCCCTAGGAAGGACAGGGGAGTAGATGCTCCAGGTGCTAGAACAGAGATTTCCCTGCAGATCCTGGACAAAGCCCAGCGGAGCAGGCTGTTCTCTGCAGCCAGTTGAGAGGAACATCCCAGAGTGGATATCCACACTGCAAACCACAGAGTGCCATGTAAAAACAGCTATCCACACTGCAGCACCTGGAGGATCCCATGCCGGGGAAGGTGACAGTCTCTGAAGGAAGCGGCAGCCTGTGGAGGGCCCATGCTGAAGCGCTGAAAACCTGTGTGGAGGACTAAGGAGCATCAGAGCTCAATGACTGAACTTCACAGACTGACCACAGGCCTCATTTCCCATCCTCTCTGCAGCATGCAGAGGGAGAAAGGAGTGGGAATGAAGGAATGAATTTTAGCCTGGGAAAAAGTGTGACAGGTAGGCGGGAAAGAGCTGGTTTTATTTTGTCCTAATTTCTCACCGTTCAAATGTCTTTTAATTTACTGGCAATAAGTTTTTTTCCCAAATAAAGTTTGTTTTGCCAGTGATGATAAACAATAAGAGACCTCCCCCCCTTTTTATCTTGACCCATAAGTTTACTCATCTTATTTTCTCCCCTTGTCTTGTTGTGGGAGGGAGCGGGGGGAATGAAATGAGCATCTGGCAGTTGATCAAGGTCAACCCAACAAGCTATTTTGCAGTCAGATACATAAGCAACATATGTTGGAAAAAAACAAGGGAACACATATTGCAGGACAGTTTCTGTGCCCCATTTTAGTCATTGGAAAAGTGCAGGAGATACAGATTTTAAAAAAATAATACAAGTACAGATTGCAGTGTCCATCAACAAAAGCTACATGGCATGGGCTCTTGCAATGTGTCTCATTTCTGCCTTGTCATGTAGCTGCCTGCCCACGTAGATCCAGGTCAAATCTGACATTGACAACAGTTGTGCTGTTGTCCTCCTCAGAGCCTATTCTGAACTTGAGCATTCTTTAAACTTTAGAATACAGGCATTGCAGCTGCTCTTTCCTGCAGCCAGTGACCTCTGTACAGTCTCACTTTCCTAGTCATAATCTATCTTCTGGCTTTTACAACACGCTCCCATGAGCTTACCAGTATTCAACATTCATAATGTTTCCCTTAATCAGAGAACAGTATTTTGCTATCTGTAAGCTCCAGATTCCCCAAGAATCAGTTTCTAGCACTCTAGTTCTTTGTTCCCTCATTTCTGTTGGGTATTTTCAGCTAATCACTTTAAACTCCTACAGTGACTGAATACGTGATTTTTCTCTTAAGGCATCAGATATTCCATTGCTCAAAACTACTTGTGTTTAACTGAAAAACTATTCTGGCTGCTGAGTCTCAAATACTCCTCATCTGGAAAATATATGTCCAGCAACCCTCATAGCAAAACCAGATTTCCCATCTTCTGAAATGCATGATGATATGGAAACTGCATTAAATGCAAAGAAAATTAATAATTTTTTCAATAAAAGTAATTGTAAGAAGAGTAATTCACAGGGGGTCCTACTATCTTTAGAATGTTGTTACTTATCAGCAGGGATGTGGACATATTTAATGGGAACAAACAAACTAAATGACTTGTAATATTTGTTCTCTTTGACAGTGTCATAATAAAAATTAAAGTGATTTTAATGATTTTAAAGCCCCAAGGTTTGTAGCTAGTTGCAATAACTTGTTCAATGTGTTCTATCTTCTGTCATATCCCAAATAATTTCAAATTAAACACTGCTTTCCAAAACATTTGTATAAAATGGTAGGTGAATAGGAAAGTTTGATAACATTCTGTTAAATTTTGCCAGTTCATCATGATTTACTTTTGCAAGTTGTTATGATATACTGCATCAGCAGACTGAGTACTTCCATAATATCTCAGGACTTTGTTTCCCAAAAATGCTGAAAATTGCCTAGCTCAAGTATTCTGAATAATTTTTCCATAGGGTGTAATTTGACATGATCAAAACCTATGGTTCGTGAAGGAAAATGCAGCTTCTTTTATCATCCCCCAAAATATCACTTTCCAACACCAAGTAAATTCTCAATTAGTAAAAATTTCAATATAGTAATGGTTAAATATTGAATCTTGGAGCATTTTTTTTCCAAATGGAAACTTTCTGTATTTGAGCATTAAAACATTTTATTTGAATGCATTGAGACTAACTCTGCTACAAGATAATTCACTCTCAAAGTTAATTTTTATTGTGATCTATACCCCTTCAGTGGAATTCAGGTAGAGGTTGTCTCTTACCTAATCCACTGACATTCATGAGCCTCTTATGATGGCACTTAATAGGAAACCTGAATTGCATCATGAGTAGTGCAGGCCTGACCTGACTGTAGAAAAGGAAAAGCCTGAACAATTATTATCTGGCACAATAGAGAAAATATAATTTAATTATCACCCAAACACTGAAGAAGTATTATTTCAATTTTGATAATAGATTGTTCTGAGGTTTTTCATAAATGTTTATTTTTCACAAGTATAATTCAGAAATTCCAATTGAAAATGCTCAGCAGCCTATATTATTTATGTTACTGTTTAGAATAGCTGAAAGCATAACTTAAAATTTTATTCTGAAAATGTGGTAAATAGTAGCAATTATGATCCCACACAGAAATCCATCCACAAAACAAAAATCCCTTGGGATAACATTGCAAAATAGTATTTCTCATAGGCCAGGTTGCTGGATCATATCTTCGAACATTTTTATTTGGGAAATGCAATATTTATTAGGGAACAAGAACTATCTATTTATTCTGTTAGATACTTCAGTCATCATTTAGAACATTTTTAAATTTAATTCTCCACTAATGATGTCTTTTGTCCTCTCTTGCTCCTCTATTTATGTGGTTCCAATCAGTTTTTGTTGTCTTGGGTCAGCAGAGTCAGCAGTTTGGATCAGATAAACTCCAGTGAAAGTGCTGCAAGGTCTCACTTGAGAGCATTCCCATTTCTCATGGTATAAGAATTATAACTTGTATTTAGTATTGCCTTGGGAAGCCTTGCTGGAATCATTGTTTCTCTGTGAAATTTCACCCAAAAGTTCTCAGTTTTACATCACTGGTATCACAGCCAGATACGTCTCTCTATCACTTCATTGCAAATAAACCCCTACACTTATACCACCAGTCTAAAAAGAAATCAGTATCATATGGGTCCTCAAAGAGCACACATACTATAGTGGATCTGCTCACTCCAGGACCTGGAGTACTGGTCCTGCCAGCCCATCTGCCACATAATATGGGACTGAAATTTCTTCCAGGGCAACCTAGAGTGTGCCTTCCACAGCCTTTTCTTCCTCCTCCCATGGCTGTCACTGATTCATTACCTCCTAAGTTGAAATATAAACCAAATCTTCACTGATCTTTTCCAACAATTGCAATTCAGCTGAAAGGCATTTGCACACCATCTGACTTTGCCCCAAAAATGCTACCAATGGTTTCTTGTTTTATGGAATCTCAGAGAGGAACAGCTCTGGGCCACTCTTCTCTTTGCATAGCAGAATGAATTGGTATGGAAGCTTCTAAGCTTCAAGGTTCAAGAAATTATTAGCGGACATAAACTGAAAGTCCATGTTTTCATTTTAGATCTAAATTAGGTTTAGGCAAAGAAGGAAGATGGGGAATATAGAGTTTCCTACATATGTGCTCTGTGCCATTTGCTCTCTGTACCTGGCATTGACCACTGAAACAATCTGAACTGGCTAAAACTGAGTGGACCAGTTGCCTCCTACAATTTTCAGCTGATGCTTTTTCATATTATATATGATACATTTCTTTCATGCTTAAAACTTGCTCTACTATTCAATTTGCTTTCATATCATGCTTGCGAAATTATAGCCTTTCAATCTAGAAAAGTGTTAAAGAGCTTCATGTTGCAGAGCTTTATAGTTTTAGTTCTCCTGGTCTAAATGCTGCAATTCTTTTGACCTATTTCCTCATTTCTCCAGATTTTCTATCTCCTTTTTTCCAGTGTCAGAAGTTGTTTACATTTCTCATCAGTTTCTGAATTTTCAAAATCTAGATTCTTCTTCTCAGTTCCTGTATTCTGCCTGAAAAAAATCTTTTGCAATTACGCCTTTATCAAAAATTTTCAGTCCTGCAGTTAGATAATGTTATACTAAAAAGATAAGTATACGTCTAAACAGAAACTGAAATAAAAAGTCCTTTTCAGTCTGGAGGAAAATTGTTTAATCAGAAGTGAATAGCACTTTACTTAAAGCTACTCACTCTCACTCTCTCAAAACACTTTTCTATAGTTGATTTCTCAGAACACACCAGGGAAAGAACACAGACATTTCTCTCAGACAATACTACGTAATTGCTGCAATTAATACTGTGGTCTGGTAATGGAAAAAAGAAAAAAATCAGTGTGATAAAAATTTTAGGAAAATACACAATCCCACAGAATTTGAATAGGAAATAGGTTTACTCTTTGTATTTAAATATTTCCTCATACCTTTTGCATTTATACTACTCTAGCACAGATGTAAATACTACTCATAAAAAATAATAATAAAAAAAGTGATAAAAATCAGATCTAATTAACTTATAAGCCTTTGGGGGTGACGTTATTTTACAGTGTGACATGATAACTAGAGTAGTAACCCAGAAAACACAATCTTGTATATTTTCCTTTGCAGATAAATTATGAGTCTGATTTTTTTTCCACCTATGTAATAAAATACCTGCATTAATTCATGCTGACATACATTACTGGGAACAAACAAAAATCTTAATCTTGTGGGAAATGAGCAGACATAACTCACAGCATGTCTGCCAGCTTTAATCTAATTTGAATACCATCTTTGTTAATAGTCCCTTGGGGCACACAATTTTATGCTATCCATTCTGGGTTAAAATGAATAGGGGTAGGTTCTGAATCATGTTCTTTGTTTTTCTGCTTGCAGCATATAGAGGAATATGTCTTAGAAATGAGTTTATGTAAGATAAATATTTGAGAACACAGTTGTGTGTTCAGTTCCAGAAATTAGATATGAAGAACACATCCCATGAATAGTTCTGTCCCAGGGAGCAACTTCAGCTCATGCATATTTCTTTGCAACAAGCAGTTCTAGCATTATACCCATGGAAAACTGCAGATGTCAGAATTATTTACTCTTTTGCAAAACTTCCTGATAAACCACCTCTGGAGCTAGCCCACCCAACTTTCAGTGTCAAGCCCAACCCAGCAAGAAACTCAGGTCATTAGAGAAAATGGCAGAATACCAGAAAGACTCGGAGAAGCACAGTGCTGAAAAGGACATCAGGTGATCCTTTTGTTCATCCTGTTGTCCAAGGCATAAACAACTCTGCCAATGTCACTCTTGGAAAATGCTGTTTCAGCCTCTTCTTAAAGACCTTCACTGACCACAGCTTTCCCAGGCAATCTTGTGTATGATAATGGCAGGAGGTCTTTCTTTCCGCACACCTCACAATAGATGATTTGAATCTTTGCTGCATTTAAATTCATTACTCTGTGGTCTACTGTGACCTCTGAGTTATCTCCAATTAGTACCCATCAATTTTCTGAAAAAATGCTCTACTTCAGCTGAAGTGCTCTCAGTGATAAGCAAAACAGGATTGCTCTGTCCTCTGCTTTATAAACCCTGTTAATATGTTTGCCTTTTAAACAACACCATGAAGCACCTTCAGCTCATGATGCTCCACAATATCTTCAGACCAATTTTTGAGCAGGACTCCTCCAGGTAGTTGACTTCCATCCTACATCTATAACAGCTTATTGTTCCTGTTCAGATGCTTTACTCTTCATTTGTCCATATTGTTCTCCTAGATCAAATCTTCATGCCATTTAAAATTTAATGAGCCTGTTCCCCTTTGCAACATTCAAGTATTAATAAAACTTGAAGAGGAAATAAGCAGTAGGAGAACTCACATAACATGCCTTAACATATCCTTCCACATGACATAGTCAACAGGTTTTGCACCGTCTCTGTAAGGATTTCACCAAGACTTTCTTGTTTCTTGTATAATTTATCGGTAGGTCATGTGAGAATATCAATACTACTATTAAAGGCAAGATGGAAGACCTAAGTGACTTCTTTCCTCTGTCCGACCTGCCATCCTATGCAGAAGGAAATCAGTTTAGATTGACTAAATTCATATTTAGAAAAAAACCAAACGTTGTCATGTTGGATGCCTTCTTCATGAAACTTCTTCCTTATTTTCCAGATAGCTGCAAGCATTTTATCATCTCTTTAAGGAATATTGTGGGAAGATACAATCTTAATTCTTTTTGTCACTTGATCACAGATGGCTTGTTTAGTGGTAAAAAAAAAAAAAGCATGAAACACCTTCATCCTCAAATTCACCTACAAGTTATTTGAGTAGAGTAGGCCTTGCTGTTTCTTTTAAGATTAACAGAGAAAATGAAAAAAAAAAAGTTTCAAAGTATTATACTAAGTCAATAATAGAATGAGTGCTTTTTATTGTCAATGTAGTAGCTTGATAGTTGCACCTCATTTCATTCCCTTTTTTGCATTTCTGTTGATTTTCTCTTTTTTTGTCGTCTGTTTTATTCTTTCTTTTTTTTTTCCTTTGTGTTTACATGTTCCTTCTGCTTTTTTAAATTTAATTTTTGGTGTGATATCTACTATCCACCAGTCTTTAAAATTCCTTCATTGGGGTAGAGTCAATGAGAATTTTATACTTTAACCTAGTTTATCTCTTATAATACTTCTTAAGTCTCTGCCTAGGGTAAATGGTGACCTTGTATTTTTCCTTTAGTCTTTGCTTTATCTCTTAATTCTTGTTCTCATTAGACAGTGGCTACAAATTCTCTCTCAGCATTGAAGTCTACCTAATTCTTTATATAACACTTTCTCTCCCTCATTATTTCAATAGACACAGTTCTGTGGTCATTCTTTGTCCTTCTAAAAAACTGTATTTTTTCAATATAAGTTTTTAGTCCCTTTTTTCTGTATGCTGTTTATCAGCATAGATAAATAAATAGTCTGACTTCCAATTTCCCTTTCCTTGTCTTTTGATCTTATTCTGAATAATCTTTACCTCCTCCCACTCAAGACATCTTGATACTCTTATTCAAATTTCTCTTTTAATTCCTAACTATGAACTTTTGCCACTCACACTGCCTTTTCACCTCCAATTTCTGCTTAAAGCTTTTCTTAATAGATAAGTAGTACCCATATAGAAAACAGACTGCTTTCTGTCTTCTTGGGGTTTCTTTCCATGTACAAGAGTATGTGGAATATCATCTCTATGGTCACAGTAGACAAAGGTGTCTTGATGTCCTGGAATACGTTTATTACTCCAGAATACCTAGATTCATAAGCATTTGTAAATTTTAAGTAGGAAAACAGACACATATTCCATACTAACCTCCTGCCTTCCCAGACTGATACCCCTTTGAGGTCTGAGACTGGTCCCTGAAAGTAATGGGACAAATAAAAGGGCTCATGAAGCTATAATCACTGTGAGATATGAACTTGACTCACTTTCTAGTAATTTTTAAGAGCTGAGTCCTTTGGGATCAGCACATTCCAGCTGGAATAGGGAGATGAGGTCTTTAGGGGAAATTGCCAACCTCTTCTACTTTTTCTCTTTCTCTTTGGAATGGAGGCTGTGAATATTGAAGATCTGAGTGTCCTTTATTCCACTGCCAATGACATTTGACCATCACTTGCTGTGAGAACACTGTCCTGTTCTTGACCTTGATAATGAAACAGCATCAATTTCCAGCTGAGACCAGCAGCCAGCTTGTCCCTGACAGAATGGCTATTTTGTGGCTGGTGCTGTTATGGACCCTGAGCTGCAAATCTGCTATAGATTCTGGTCGATGCTGTTGTGGCATGGGTGGTCTCTGCATTGTAACAAACAAGCAAGAGATAAAAAGATAACAAGAATGATTGAATAGCACAGCTGTGTGGGTGGTTTTTTGTGGTGGTTTTTTTTTTTTTTTTTTGGTGTTTTTCTTTTTCCTAGAATTTTAATATAATAGGAAATACAGAAACACAAAAGCTCCAACAGTGAATTAGCTAACATCCCTCCCAACAAACACACACAAATTTCTGCATGTCTATTCCAATTGCTATTGAAAAGCAAATGACCAGCCTGTCTCTTATTCCATCTCTTCCAGGATATAAAATAGCAGTTTTAAGAATGGCCAGCTCCACTCCATTTGAGTTAGTTGCTAGTCTTTGAGGCTGCTGTAGTGCTGACACAGCAGAAAAGAAAGTAAAGGGAGAGAATGTGGCCACAAAGTGAGGCTGAGTCCTTTGAGGAACTGAGATACACTCTCCTGAAAATACTCTGGACCTTAATTGTCATTGCCTGGAATTGACATCTTTGAGAGTCAGATCTTCATGACTCAAGTCTTATGTGCTCTAACAAATGTCACTGTGTCTCAGTCACAGACAGAATTTGCTATTTGAAGTTCCCAAGTTCAGTGGGAAATATGGGAAACAGAACTATTCTAAAACAATAGTGTCATAATTCAAATCTTAATATTTACATGCCTTTTTGAAAATTTCAGTGAGACCTAACTCTGTGGTTCTTGGCCTTTTATGAAAACTTACATGCTCAAGTTAAAGAAGCAAAAATATTGCATCTTTCTCCAGTTGTGGCTACCATTACATCAACCGTAAAAAAATAAATTCTAGCAAAATTTCAGTCTTGTCTTCTAAATAATGCAAAATACCAGCTGTATGTTGTGCAGTGTTATTCATCAGCCGTGAGAATCATTTTGCCTTTGAGCACTTTTCTTCCATGAACTCTTCCTTTCAGAAATAGGCAGAAATCAGTACATGTGCGGAATAGATCATTAAAGAAGCATTCTAAAAATGAAAGAAAATATTAATTCCTAAGAAGAATGCACTTATGTCAATTTGACAATACATGGAGAGGCTAATAAAATCTTTTTCAGATTCTAACTTATTCTGTGATAACATAAGTTATAATCTGAAGTGAGTTAATTGCTATATAAAAGAAAATCCTCCATCATTCTAATAAATTTCATAGATTCAAAATGATTGTTTCTTTCTTTGGTTTTAAGAATTTTTTTTTCTGTATTATACAAGCATTTTTTGAGTGAAATTAAAAGAAGTTGTATAAACTTACTGAAAATATGCATCATTATGACATTTTGAGACCAATTTTTCTGACATGCACAAACCAGTCCCAAGTCTGAATGGGCCTTTTGGGCCTAATTAAATAACCTATTATAATGAAATCATTGTAAGCACATCAGCATTCATAAATATGAGAAAGGTATCTTTTATGTGTTGCAGTAATAGCTACTACACTTTATGTGAACAAGATAACCTGTGGGGTTTTTTTTCCTATTAAAGAGGTCATCTCTCTCTCTCGTTGAGTCAGACACGCAAGTTGTATACTGCATGCATTTTTCAGATGAAGCAAATATGTAATATTTTAAAGACCAAACGTCTGTAGCTACAAGATCAGAAAACTATCAAGTTAATAGACTTGGTATATGTAATCTACCTTTTCACATCAGTCTCCAAGATACAGGATTTAGGAATATTTCTGTCCTACTACAATTACAAAGTCATAGCAAACTCAGCGAGACTATGTATTTATTAAAACGGGTCACACTTCAAAACACAGTTACAGTACATAATGGATTTACCATGAAAAGACAATTTGCAACATCCAGCTTTACAATTTTTATATATTCAAATCAACTGTGAATGAAAATTAAGCACTTACTGTGTGATCTCAAAATTTGCATGACTTTATGCTTAAAAGCTGAATAGTAGCATCTCCAAGATGAAGCCTCTAATTTTAAAAGTATTAGTAGTGAGCTAATTTGAAACATGCCTTTCCCACAAAAGAATTTTCTAAGCTCCTGAGAAGCAAAATTAAATTTCTGGCCATTCTTTCATTTGCATTTCCATACTCTGACAGTTTCCATAATTGGATTATTTCTAAAATAAAGAAGACAATCACATTTTATTTAAACAATGGAAAGTGGAAAGACTTATAAAGGAAATATCTACTTTAGAAAGTCTACAGTAGCAAACTGAAAATAAAAACTAGCTTTCAATTCCAATTTTTCTAAGAAAATTCTCTGTAGATAAATGTTATCTGTTTAATGGAATTTACTTTAAAAGGTGCTTACATTCTGGTAAAATTACTTTGGAGAAAGGTGCCTCATAGTGTTCAGCACTTTCAGGTCTTTTTCAATGTATCATAAAAAATAGAATGAGGGGCCAGAAAGCCATATCAGGGCATTTTGACATTTGGACCTCTTTGGCCCACTGCGCAACTCCAAATGGTTTCTTTCATTCCCTTTGGTCTGCTGCTTATGGCAGTCATCCTACAGTTCTGGATCTTTAAACAGCTGCAGCACAAATAGTCTTCAAGAGCTGGTCTCTCTTCTCCACATTTTCACTGATGTTCATTGATTTTTGGCTCATTATATTTCCTTGTGCAGACCTGGATTATAATCCAAGTCATGCTAGATGATTAGACCTATTTTGTGGTATTTCCTAAAAGAGCAAGTAGATTTTTTGAACTATATATTGTTTTACAAATGGAAACATTTTTTAAAAAATAAGTGAGTTGGGATAAAAGAAAAAGTGAATGAAAACAAAAAAGAAGGTAAATTTTGCATTGAGGGGGATCACAGAGCACTTGTCACCCAGCAGACTTTGAAGCTAGTCTCAATAGTTTCTCCATATAATCAGGAAAGTGAAAAATACCCAAAGATACTCAAAGCATTCCAGAAAGGTTCTAGCTAGTCTGGTCTTAAAATCCCTCCGTGATGGAAACCATAAACTCCTGAAATCACCTACTGTATCTAGTAGTCTTGCTGTAATAGGGGCATATTAGTTACATTTTAGCTCTTGAATTCTTAAGTTCTGAGGACCATTATAATTTAAATATTGCTTGAAATAAATTTAGTTGATTGAGAAACTTGATTTCTTTCTTTTCCTCATTAATTCTGCGTGTTAAAATATGATCATACTAAATAAAGCAGTGAGCTCACTCTGACCAGGGGATATTCTGAAGGGCTTTAGCTTGCATGCATCTGAAAGTTACATCTCCACATTATACAGAAAACATACAGGCTTATAAGGACTACTTATTTGAGAAAGGAGCACTTTGCTGACTATAGTGACACTTCCTGGAGTTTAGTTTGGGAATAACAGGCCCAGACTTGTGTTTTCTCCAGAGGTTTATTATTCATTTCCATTATTGGGACAAATATAATGAATACAAGAGGATGTTACATTTTATTCTTGGCCTTCCCTCAGTCCTTCAGTCTCTTACATGATTAGATCTTTACTTGTTGATGATATTTTTGCAAGTAATACTGTGGTACTGGATAATCTTTCAAGCAGGAGATATTGTAACATTAAGGGCTGAATTCTGTTCAGCTTCTCTGTGTTAGAAACATATTTATTTAATGTTATGTCTTATATAGTGGGAGTCCCAGTATTGCATTACTCATGACAGGAATGTCCAGCATTTTTTCCATAGTGAAGTATCACACCATCAATTCTACCCAGGGATAGCACTCAGCAGAAATACAAATATGCTGGTGATCATAATGGATTGGATGGATGGATGGATGGATGGATGGATGGATGGATGGATGGATGGATGGATGGATGGATGGATGGATG